>VZTM01026402.1:79385-92505 GCA_013400555.1 Jacana jacana | reverse complement strand
TGAGGGTGGGGGAGGCGGGGCGGGGAGAGCGAACATGTCAAGAATCACCTTCTCGTGTTGCAGATGCATGCTGCAGCTGTTTGCTGCCTTTCCCCAAATGAATGAAAAGTGCCACCAATTCTTCCAAGACAAATGTAACCGATTGGCTTTGTTGCTTGCTCGCCTCTGCGGCTTTTGAGACCGCGCAAGTACGCCACAGAGGCGAAATCACAGGGTCTGGCTGTATTAACTGAATTACAGGCAGCGCTGATGTGATCATCTTCATCTCTCTCGCGCGCTCTCTAATTATTTATCCAGATCAAGCCTGACTGCTGGAAAATTAGCTCTCTACAGGAGGTAACCGAGCTGAAAGGTTCTTTTTACCAAGAAATGATGGGCTGGCCTCGAGCAGCGCATACGCCAGCGCGCAGTTGTAAGGAAATGTCACAAGATGGAAATTTGCAAGTACACTTCCCTTCCTCACAGAAAAAAAGAAATAAGGCATTTTGTAGAAGATATGAAAATATACATATATTTATACAGATACACAAAATAAGCGTCCAAATTCCTGACTCTGAACTTCGAAAAATTTATTTAAAATGAGAGGAGATGTATATTGGTCACATCCTCTGGCTGTTGCTTTGTACGTTCATTCCCTCTTGCTTTTCTACACACAAGTTCATAGTATTGCACTTATGCAAGCATTTCACTTCTTGCCAGCAACTGCAGAGACCAAGTTTTAGTTCTGACGCTTAGGGGAGAAAAGAAAGACACCAATGTTTTAGTCACTTAAAGCAATTTACAGCAGAATGAACAAAGTATTAAAAAAAAAAAAAAAAAAGGCTACCAGTTTTTTTTAAGCTGAAAATACTGCTTTAGCCTGTAGCATTCCAAAAGCAACTGAGAAAGTAGTTTCTTTTTCTATTTAATCATTTAGAAAAAAAGTTAGTGAACTAGTAAGCCTGCCAGACAAAGAAGGGTAGGTTAAAAGGAATAGCTTTGAAATGATTTTCTGATTAGTAAGACGGACATTGTGAGTGGGTTTGCTGTACTGCACACGTCTGTGGATGTACACATTTTTAATACACTTTAATGCACTCTTCAGTCCAATTCTAGTCACAGGTAGGCCAGAATAAATTTTAGTGCTAGACAGCTTTAACTTACCATTTGAAACATTAAACACACAATGTATTGATATTAAAACAATGCAGCTGTAGGAAACAGAAATACACCGAATCTGATGCCATTGAGCTTTGGAACTTAATTGTTTAAAAAGGAAAAAACCAAAACCAAACAAAAAGCAGCAGATTCTAGGCTGAACCTCCTTTGCTTGCTGCATTTGCAGCAGGTTCGGTATGACAAGCCTTCCCCGATCTTTTAATTGCACTGGGTGTTATGCATGCCAGGGATGGGTAAGAACAGTTGACAACCCACCTGACTGCAGAACAAAGAGCATTTTTTTCTTCCAGCATTTGTTAGTGATGCTTGAGCCACACCCTGCCGTCCTCACAGAACACGCTCTTCCTCACACTTTCCTTCTTCCTATTCCCAGAGAGACACGATTCCTTCCCAATAATAAAATATTAGCCATCCTCTAGAATGACTAACTCAGGTTTCACCTTTTTTTTTTTTTTTAAATTCCCTGTGGGCTGATTTTTAAGGGAGGGAGAGGGGCTACAGGCAGAGCTGCATCCCCCACAGGGTGGGGAGTCCACAGGGTGGGATGCTCGGCGCCCCAAAACCCAGCTCTCCTTGGGATGCTGCCAACAGATGAGGGGTCTCACCCAGCTTGCTCAGTCATGGGAGAGGGCACAGTCTCCTGAGCACCATTTTAGACTGGGCTGATCAATCCTAGGATGAGAGGGAAGACAAGAAGAAAAAAAAAAAGAAAAAGAAAAAAGATAGACAAATATAAAAACAAGAGGGGAAGCCCCTTGTTGTCTGGCTCCTCTTCCCACCTGCCTCTGGGGTCAAAATGCTCCAGGCTGCATTAACCCCTGCTGCTGGATTGCCAAACCCAGCACTCCCTATCTCACCCCCTCAAATCCTCGTGCAGCTGGGAGTTTGCAAGATTAAACTCCTCTCAAGCCTGGGCGAGAGCCACGGAAAGGTTGTTCCCCAGCTGCTCCACGCGAAGGCCCCTCCACCTTCCGCTTCTCGCCTACACTCCCCTTAGTGCTCAGATCACACACAGCGCCCAGCCCCTCCAGAAACAGATACAAGAACAAAAGCCCGTGTGGGTTAGCTACATAACACCCAGAAGCACGCTGTGTTTTCTGCAGATTTGTATAAAAGAGGCAGATTTCTGACTTGATCTATTTATAACATCCGCAAGCAAGGCGAAGCAAGATGCAGACAATGCGAGAACCGGTACCTGCAAAGCAACCCACGTCCCGCTTTCTCCCTGTTAGAAACATCTCCCACATCACCTCCATTTTCTAGTCCCAGAATTCTGGGGGTCAGTCAATCACCACAGCTTCTAACACAGCCCTCATCAACTTCTTTGGGGGATTGTAGCAACAACTCAAGCTGCATTTTCGGTAGCTCTGTAAGAGCAGGTAAGCCATTGGCATCCTTACAGCCAACACCCTTACCTCTGCGTTTCCTGAGGTACCCAAGTTACATCTTCTGACCTAATGAAAGTAGCAGGAATGGTGGTTTTCGCCAGGTTCCATGACAGGCAGAGTTAAGTAGTGGCTTGACTTAGGCTGGATTATTTTTGCAAGCAGAAGTAGAGGGTGTCCCCAGTCTTCTCTGTTTCCCTGACAGAGCACACACATCAAATGTGCTTTCCAATCCAAGCCCAAGGGGGCAAAACAATTTAAACACCAGCAATGCAATGACCCCCGTGAGGTGTTTTTTGTTTGGTTTAGGGTTTTGGTTTGTTGTTGTTGTTTTAAAAAGAGCTTTTGTTGAGCTGTTCCTTTGTATTTGATATGTTACCATCCACCAGACACCCACCACTGAAAGACAGCCATGGTGCTCTCAGGCTATGGCTAGATTCTGTATCAAACAGCACAAAAAACGTTGCCACTTTGACATCCCAGATGCAGAAAAATAAGACCCCCTTTAACTTTTGATCACATGATTCTTGAACAACCAGCAAAGTCAGATTTTAAAGAAAATAAAATAAATAAATCTATCTATCCCAGGACGGATTAGACTACCAACTGCTGAGTGTTCTCATTACTATTTTGAAATGGAGTGTGGGTGGAGATACCTACTGCAGCCTTCTACTGCTGCCACCACTGCCATTCATCGGGTATGCGCTTTCAGAAAGCCCTGCTCCTAAGGAGCCTCACTGTGCATCTCCACCTCTTCTGGGATGCATCAAAGATGTGAGTTCTTGCACCATCTGTTATTCGCAACACCACTGTACGGGGCATGCCAGCCTGTGACAGCACCCAGACCTGCTGCAGACCCAGCAGCAGCCAGGGAAGAACAAGGTGAGCCAGGAAGTCACTGAGTCTGCAACAGCAACTGAGAAACAGTGCATTATGTGATGCTGAGGTGACAGTCAATAGGAAAAACCCCAATTACGCTTTCCATGAGACAACAGATTAGTGGCTTTTTAAGGCACCTTGGTGGTGAAGGCAGTACACAGTATGGGAAGAGGGACTCGCACTCCCAACTTTGCAGGCTTGCTCTGCTGCAAGCTGCCACACGTTTCAGCCAAGGCTTGCAAGAACTTAATGCACAGTAGAGACCCACGGCACAAAGTCAGTGGCTGCTCTCCTACAACTGCTAGTAGTGACCAGAGGTCCTGCATGCGTCGCTGGGGCAGTGCAGGTACCAGATGGCAGCACAGGCTTTCCTGATGCACTTCCCCATGTAACACCCAGCACCCTCCTACATGCTCCTTTGCACTCCAGCTTCTGATGGAAGGGTCTGCCAAATGCGCTTGTGGCCTCCAACCTGTGTTGCTAACACTGTCAGATTACCTTTTAAACTGTCAGCCCTGATCAAGCTTTAGACAAACAGACTTTATGCAGTCACTCTAATGCTGCTGAAAACGTACCCCAAGTAGACAAGCCTTAAAATAAATAAAAGTACAGGGCACTACAGCTTTCAGTGTAAACGGGTAAACGAGGGCTCAACATCTAAAAGAGGCAGATGATGGTGAGCCTGTGCAGTTTTATCCATGGTGAGGTGACTTTCTTTTAGTACAGTATTTATTCCTCCTGAAACCAAAAGCAGAAAGCCAGCAGATTTTAATAGGAATAGAATTGAGCTAGCAAGTTCCAGCACTTGTTAGTTTTTAAGATCGCGAATGTGGTGTTAATCCCACGACTGCTCAACCTTTGCACCCTCCAACAGGCTGTCTTCCCTCCATCTGGACACCAGCCTCTCAGCACACTGATGGTGAGAAACGTGTTCCTGGGTCCCCTGCACAAGACATGCTCACAAGCCCCATCAAGTCGCCTACAGCATCGAGGTGACCCACCCGTTCCCTTTTCCAACGGACACCACATCTTCCCTCACGGAAAACTATTTACTTGCCCATTGGCTCTGCCTGGCAGGATTCTTAACCCTGCTAATCTTTCTACATACATGCCTTCCTGCCTTTTTTTAATAGTTTCTACCTCTAATTGTGTTCAGGCACATTTATTTACACCACTTGTCGTTCTTCATGCAAATTTTAACTCTCTGTGGAAGTGTAAAGTTGTTGCTGTAGGTCTTTGGGGGTTGTTCCCTCCTTCCCTCCCTCCCAGCCTCTTTTTCTTCCTTTGAAGTCACTCGCTTTCCTACTTTAAAAAAAGCCTGCCAACCCTGCAAGCTGTTTCTTGACCACAGCCAATCCTCCCATTGCTTTGTCAGAAGCACTGGACTGTCTTTTACAGTCAGAGACAGTGATGATAAATGACAGCCTCCATAATCCAGCAAGTGATGCCATCCAGGGGCGAAAGCTGCAGGCAGATGTGAAGCCTTCCCACTGAGCACACCGCAGAGAGAAGAGGGCACATCACTCACAGCAGTAAATCCCATCCATGCTCCAGTTGCTCAGCTCCAACCAGCGTCAAAGCCCCCTTTGAAGGCTATGGAGCAGCGAGCACTTCCCAGTCACTTCCCTGGCCAGCACAACACAAGGGAAAAAAAAATAAAAATCCTTACTTCCCCCAAAAGAAGGCTGCATGTAGCCCCAAAAAATGCCTCATTTCATCAGGCTCCAACATCAACAGCCTGGACAGGTAATACATTCAAATTCTGTGGGATCAACCTCTTTATCCAGGAAAACCATTCCCATTTTTTGAAGGAGCCCATTATGAGCAAGTTTGGAGGAAGGGAGATTCAAACCACACTCCCCCAGTTAAAAAGGGGGTTATGAAGCAGGAGCACACTGTACTTCTTCCCAGAGGATCACAAACATCTTTACAAACATTAGACCTCACAGCAGGCTCACAGGAAGTCAATAAACGCCACTTCCACCACCTCACCCAATTCTTTGCCAGAAAAGCAATGCTGGAGGAAACCTTATGTATGTATCCAAGGTCAGGCTTGGCATCTGTGACAGATTGAGCTGTCTTAAATCCCAGCCTTCAATCCCAGAATTAGTCACCAGGCAGAGCCTCTAACTTTTAAAGAGGAAGCTTTGAATGAAATTGTGGAGGTTTTGCCATGTTGGGTTTTGTTTTGTTTCGGGTTTCTTTTATTCCCCCCCCCCCAAAACACAGCCTAGCTAGAGAATTACTAGAAGACATGATGAAGCTGTAATTCTGGAATCAGCTGCAGCATCATCTTTCCCTTCCAGAACAAGCTTAGTCCAGCTAGTGCCAGCTCCAAGCTCTCTGGTCCGTGTCCGTTCTCAATGGCTCTCAGAACCAGCAACACAGCTTGACTGGGGGAAAGCAGGGCATAAGTCACACTAGAAATGCCTGGGGTTTGTCCAATTCTGTCTGGTCTTTCCTTGGCTAACTTGGACCAGGTGATCACATCAACAGCAGAGATTAAAGATACATCCACCAAGACCTTCACCGATACAATACTTTATCACAGCATGCCAAGAGTGTTTCCACTGGCTTCCAGTAAACCCTCAAGTCCTCAAGGGTTGCATCTACTTTCTGTTCCTAAGCTCTGGTACTTGCTCCACACAGTGAGGCTGCTGATTGCCTCCAAGCAACTGCACGACATGAGTCACTAACTGCTAGACAGAGATTTTTCTTTCTTTAGGCTAGAGTAATCCTGTTCTGCTAAGTTATCTAACTCCAAACTGGAAAGCAGGTGGTAAGAGACTCGTCTGGTACCTTTTGGAGATCCTCCTCCCTGCTGCTGGTCTCTGGGAGGACACCACACAAGGGGAAGAGGATCTGCGGCCACTATGCAACTGTACCACTGCCCTGGCTTCAGCAACACCAGCACTTTTTGTCTCAACCCTGCAAACATTTGTTTTAAGAGGTCTTAATGAGTCAAGTGGCTCAGGATGAAAGTCCACAGGGTACCAGCAAGCCGAGTGAAAACCTTGAGCTCGTGCTAACAGAGCTGTTCAAGGATGCGAGAGGGTTGTTCCAAGATGCTTCACAAAGGAAAGGGCTCTCAGCCCGGCTAATAGCAGCATGAACCTGCACTGATGAAGGCTTTGGGGCAGAGCTGTCACTGCTGGAAGTAAAGGTGAGACAACTGGAAGCAGCCATTTTCCTTCATTACATTCCAAAACCAACAAGGTCATTACCTAGATATTTAACCAAATAATATTTTACAACTTCTTCCAGTTGTGATCTTAATCTAGACTATATCTATCTTCTATCTAATTTAATCTTGTGCTTTTGTAAATCCTTAAAATAATCTTTTTCTTATTTGTCAGCCTCTGAGACGAACACTGTTTTTCAGCACAACAAAGGGCAGCCAAAAACTCAGATAAACCTATCTGACACCAGGTGGGCCCCACGTAGAGGTGAGGAGGTACAACCCATCAGGACAACAAGGAGCTTGGGTCCAGCTTTGCACCTTACTGCACATAAAGCCTGTATCATCTTTTAAGACTTGCATTGGTTTGTATGCTACCCCGTTGTAGGGAAGAACGGAGAAATTAAATTGATTCAGCAGGGAAGGCAAAGCCTTTCCCAATGAGAAAACAATAGTATTTTTTTTTTCCTCATCTCTGCATTCCTTGTTTGTGCTCTTCCCTCTTACGCTTAAAGAAAAAAATAAATTCCAAATTTACACAATAATTCAAGAATTAACAGTATATTGCTGTATTACTAAGGACTATATTTACTACAGAGGATCAACAGCACAAGTCCACAAAAGCAATTGCTGCTTTACATCAGCTAAAGAGGTCACCACCTATTCTTTTATCTTGACATTCATGTTTTTGCTCCTCAAGTACAAAAATATTAAAATGGGATCAGGCCCTTCAGCTGAAATGAAACAACAAAATCTAAGCTTTTTGGCTTGTTTGAAAGACCAAACTTCTTCCAAAACACCCCTAATTTTAATTTATTTATATGCAAGACAAGCAGTTCAGAAGAACAGACTCCCAGCTATTTTTCCGCACAGTAAGACCCGCTGGGCAAACAAACCCGTACTCGTTATTTACCTTGGGGCAGGACCCAGAGTCCTTAACCAGGATAAGGGCCCTACTGTGTTAATCTTTACATTAGTCCATGCACCATATTTAAACAAAATAATGTCAATCCCTCTTTAGTAAGGGGGCTGGGGGAGAAACGACATGACACCAACCCCCTCCTCCCTACACGCACCGACTGCGGTATAATCTGCCACCTTCTATAAACACTGCCATTTGTCTTCTCTTTAGATGCATTGCAGGAATATTTCCATATAAGCCCTATTATAATAAAAACGACAGTGTGACAAACTGCTTTGCAAATAGGTCTGCTGCTCCAACGAAGCCCAGACGCAACACGCTCATTTGCAGAAATACTCCGTATAATTCACAAGTGCTACTAGTTGATTTGAAATCCAGTAAATTTAGGTGGTGGCTTTATCTTCTCCATCATGATACCTACTTCCTTATAGAGCTGAAGACGTAGAGCATGTGCTCTACTCGCAACCGTTCCCCCAGTCTCTTCCCTCTCCTCCCCTCCAATTTATGCTGATTACTGGTTTCAAAGTCTCGGAGATTCATTTTTAAGTTCCGTTTAAAATGCTGATTTTTACTTGTTTCCTTTTCATCTAGATCAATACCCCACAGATGATAAATATGTACTGTTTACCATTTATACTTTTTCATCTTAGCATTGGAAGTCCTAGAGTAAGCTTAAGAAAAATCAGTTCCTGGATAGCACTTTATTTCCCCCCTTTAGCCTATTCCCTATTTTATCTATAATACAATACATATGCCTGATGTGCTCTATTAATGCAGACATCCATTATAACATTCAGATATTAAGTGCAGCAGAAAGGAACTGCATCTCAGAATACTCGCTGCTCGTTTTAAACTTTGCCTAATTTTATGATGACACTTTGGCGGATGCAGTATTCTCTGCAAAACAGCGCTCCAGCGGCAAGACACCACCGTATCAGTTTTCTATTCAGTCTTCTCCGAGCGAGGAGAAGCCACCATTTTCTTTTCGATACATGCAAATTAAATTGTTTGTCTCTACAGAAAGTGTAAACCACAGAGGATTCCGCATTTCAGCGGCGGTACTGTCACCTAGCATTAAAAACAAGTAGTAATTTGTAAATGAACCTCCTCAATCATGTTCAAAGGAAGCAATTAAGCATTTAATGGGCTAACAAACCAGCACAAATATTAGTTTTATTATTTCCAAGGTACCTCACAACCATATAAAATTCCCCTCACACTGACGATCTGCATCAGAACAGACTTTTGTACAACACAATTTTCATCAGATTCAGGCTTCCTAGAGTCTTGCACAAGCTATACTATTTATACTGTTTCAAATTTAGCTAAACATAAATAGCTGTTTACACATATCTGGGATTATTAGACTTGATTTTACATTCTAGAGCTTTAAAAAAAAAAACAGCGACTTGCTAGTATCCTGCTTACTAAACGTTACAAAGTTCTTTAATAATCATGCAGTATTTCTAGCACTTAAAGCTCAAATACGTTTTTGTAGCAAGAGCACTTAAGAATGCCTTATCTCATTAAAATAAGGTTTTTAAACAATGCCTACATTTAACTTACATAATGCACTAAGTTTTCTGTAATTATCAAGTAATTCCAACTATTCGATAATACAGGAGACTTAAAACACTGCTTAGGAACAGCAAGATTTGTCTTTTCCAGCAGCCCTGTGAAACTGGTGAAGTTAATTCATTGCACTGACACGGAAAGAAACCTTAAAAAAAAAACAGTCAGGCAAAGTAGTTTAGCTGCTGTATACAGGGCTTTCCTTTCGCTCGAGGCTTTAATAATTTCAACAGGCACTATTTTCACAAATAATCTTTCAAACTCTGAATAGCCCTGCTGCGACAGGAACCGAAGCAGCAAGAGTCTGTGGCTCTCTAGCTATGCTCAAAAACCCCGACGTATGGGCTTGGAGACGGAAAGATACATTCATTAACTTCGTCCGTCCGTCGTGTCCCCGTCCCCCCCCCCCGCCTTTAAAAAGGTTAAGCGGGATGCTGATTGCCAGGCAATCACTTTGTTACAGACATTTTTATTAGACAAAAGGCTTACAGTGAGTACTGCATTGTGCCCCACCCAGCTGGCTGAGAATTGTCGTCTTCTCACTCCATTAGGCTGTAGGGCTCTATTGCAATTTTCTAATTAAAGCATCCCCTCCCATACATGTGTCTACCTTGGGGAAAAACAAACAAACAACAAACAAACAAACAAAACCCAAAAAAACCCAAACCCCCAAAGCAAAACAACAAAACTAACCAACATCACACTCTGTTCTTTCCCTCCCCTCCCAAAATAATCTTCCAGCAGGTTAGACACGAGGAAGAAATACCCGCTGAATGAAACAATGAAGGAACAGGACAGTACTGACCTTTTCCTGAAACAAGGTCTCGCATATCTCCCTCTCTTGCTGGCTTCTTAAACTAGGAAAGCCAATTCTTTAAAAATGAAGAATTACCAGAAGAAATAAAAGTAGCCCCATTCCACAGCACCCACTCCCCTGCAAAAACAGGCAAGCCTGTATTGGTCAGCAATTTTTCATTAAAAATCTTTTGAGAACACGGATTTTTCTTCCCGTGCACCTTTCTAAAAACACAGCCTGCATCAACTTCATCTGCATATGACATACTAAATCTAAATGGTTAAAATAAAATAAAGTAAATATTATTGCTTCTTCTCCTTGCACCATGTGTACATGTTGACCCCACAGTATGCAAAAAGAGTATTTTTCTGACAGTTTCTCACAGAATGTTAAAAACTTTATCCTTATGAAAGCCAAGTTACAAGTTGCTCAATAAACACATGAATTTTACCACCAAATTCATAAGAAAAGTAAATGACAAGTTTCTCAAAGACTGTCACATTTACTTTATCCCTATTTATGTGAATGATCTGAGGCAGCCGTAGCTTAACATTAAATACCAAGTACACAGTATGAGAAAAATACTGAAAACACCACTGCAGTATAGAAAACATTTTCTGTTTTCAAAACCATTTTCCTTAATATCATGTCACTATGTACACTTAGTTTAATTAAAAGGACTGGTAGCCCTTATCTATCTTTTCAAACTCAAGCCTAAAACCAGCCAACAACAGTATTATGTTAACATCAGTCAAAATGGAGCACCGTTTAGCTAGATGTAGTAAAGGGAAAATAATCCAGTTTTCACCAGAAGGGCCAATTCCCCCTTCCCTTCTTTTTCTAAAACCGATCTTACAAACATCCATAATTTCTCCCCTCCACAACACCTTTTCAAAACATATTCTACATCTCAAGATAGCCATCATGTATCTATGCAGTACTGAGAGTTTCCAAAAATGTGGACTTCTTTTGAAGTTAAGATACAAGCATATTAGAAGAATCATTACTTCTTACACTATTTCCCAGCAGGTATTTGACAGAATCCTATTAACCCACAATCACTTAACCCGCGGTGAAATGCGGCCAGCTCTTCCCTTCTGAATGAGCATTTAATACACAGCATGTTTCATGCTGGTAAGACAGTTTATATTCTTATTACATTAAAAAACACAATTTCCACGTGAAATAAGTTTTATTTGTTATTGCACCTTAGTTGTGCTTTGTGGCTTTCACCTATTCATTGACCATTGAGTGGTATTAATGAAATCCTTAGGGTACCTACCTTCCAATATTTCAATGGCTCAAGAGAGGCCATAATGTTGCCCCAAACTGAAATGTTTCTCATTCTTTCACAGGGAAGAGGTGCTGGTGATGTGAGCACTGGAAACACAGGCAAATTCTTTCCTAGTTACTATTTTTTTTGGGGGGGTATGAAAAGCAAAGTCTTTCAGATATTACCCATGATGCTTCCCAACCAAAAACATCTGCAATATGCTTCACTGGCCGTTTGTCGCAATCAACCCGCCTATTTAAAGGGGGTGGGAGAAGCGTGAATCTACCCAAATCCACACACGAAAATTCATAGGAACATCTCTTGTACTCACACGTTGTACTGAGCCGCGGGCAGGAAGGCAGTGGTGGCAGTGCTAACCGTGTTGAAGACCTGCAAGATCCAGGTATTTGTGAAGATGTTATTTGTCAGCTTTGTGACTTTCAACCACAAAATATAGCCCACTTCCCCCCAGCCACAATTAGGATTTTGCAAGCGATACTCTAATTTTCAATATGGTTTGCGAGAGACAGCTCCAAGTTAAGGAAGAACATTCTAGGTATTTTAACCTCCTGATGCTACAGCTGTAATAAACAAACACACCCGGGATGTATGTTCTCAAATAACTATTTCCTTCCTGCTAAAGCAGCAAGGGGCAAGAGGGGGGGACGGGATGGGATTACACAAAACCAAAGTAAAAAGCCCACAAGCCTTTACACCGCGTACTTCACACCTCCAGGTAATAACCCTGCTTGCTTAGGACAAATGGTAGGAGGTGTAAAGCGATGGTTGAAATCAAGGTCTCCTCAAACACTCTTTTTCCTCTCCTCCCTCCAAGCTGTTTGCCCCTCTCAGCTCGTTTTCTGCAATTTGTCTAGTTTGTTGCAAAGCAAAAGGAACCCATCCTGCGGCAGCGAGCGTGCCAATGCCTGCGCTACAAAGGGAGCCAGTGCTCTCCTGCAGGACATCAGGGCTTGTTAGAGATGAGCATCAGCAACCACCGCCACTACAAACTTCTTCCAGGTTGCAGCCACATGGCTTTCTCAGAGCCTCTCCAGCAGGAGTGGCACAGCTCTGGTGGCTACCTGCTCCCGACTGCGCCAAGCGACAGCCTGGCCACCAAACAACGACTGCACGAGGGAAGCCAAGCTCTCCTCATCGCATACACAGAAGCTTTACGTTGTCACCCTCCAACCCACGGGTTACAGCGATGCACTGCATCGCTGTGGAAGCCTGATTGCTCATTCCCCTTGCGCCAGCCCTAGCAAGAGGTGGGTGCTCTGGGGCGCTCCAGCGTCTGAGGGGGAATGGGTGGCACTGCTGTTCTGGAACTTTCCTGTGCACGCCAGCGCAGCGCGCGGCACCTG
This sequence comes from Jacana jacana, assembly GCA_013400555.1. NCBI lineage: Eukaryota > Metazoa > Chordata > Aves > Charadriiformes > Jacanidae > Jacana > Jacana jacana. Next base: position 79,978 of record VZTM01026402.1, on the reverse strand, counting down.
CATCCCAATCCTGCAAAGCAGCCGCCCTCCCCAGCACACCGACAGTTGGAATCAGGTTTTTCATACACTAGATTTATTCAACAAGGTTAAAAAAACCCCAATAATTTACTAGTCTTGATCCTCCTGAGGCAACGAGCGGCTAGAACGTGATGCTTGCAGAAGTTTGGGGTGGTCTTCACTCAAAAAAAGGACCCACACCGCCCAACAACCGAGACATCACAAAAGCATTTTTCTCCGCAGCTGCTGGCAGGGAAGGGGAGACTTTGCCCGCCCCGGGTGCCGTTCAGAGCTGACCACGCCGTGCCCAGTGCCGGTAGCTAACGCGGAGCCTGCAGCACCCACCGGCACCGCTGCCGGCAGCCCGAGGCAGGGTCACGCGTGTTTCCCGTGGCAGCGCTCACCCACGCCAGCCTTCGCGCAGCGGTGCGGAAGGGCAGGTCGCCAAGACGAGCCTCCCTCCCCGCCAGCATCCTCAACCGGGCCACGGCGGCACGGAAACCCGGTCCCTGGGAGCTTGGCTTTTTAATTTTTGAAATAAAACTCATTTCAAGGAGTTCTAGAAACTTTCCGGTAAGAGCCTTGCCCTAGCGCAG
>VZTM01026402.1:1864-78323 GCA_013400555.1 Jacana jacana | reverse complement strand
AGGGGGGGGGGAGGAGGAGGAACCCGCCCTGTCAGGGTCCTTATCCGCTGCCTGCATTGGACACCGGAGCGGCAGATGTGTGGCCCCCGCTGCTCCCCACCTTTGAAATGCATGCCCGAGATCAGCGAGACTCCTGGTCCCCTCATCTAGGCAATGGGGTTGCTGCTCTTTAAGGTAGCACACCCTAGCCCCCCCAGCCCTGGAGAATGCAGCCCCACATCCCCCCTTGCTGAGTCCAAGCCTGTAGAAACACTGATCCTCTTGTTTTGGTTGAACGTGGAGCTGGGCTGAACTTTTGGGAGCTAAATCTAGTATCAGCGGGGCACCAAGGCACACACCAGGGCTCAGCCAGTGGCTGGGTCGTGCTTGCACTCACAACCCTCCAGGAGATAAGTGGTTCCCCTCTGCAAACTGGGGGAAAAGACCCTCCAGTTTGGGGTAGTTCTTGCAAACAGAAGCACGCTGGTGCAGGACTGCTGCTGCTGAGTAGGATTATAGCCCCCTTGGGATCATGGCCCCCTTTGGTGGCCTAAAATATGGCCAGACCCATGTGCAATCTTCTCCCCAAAATCCTTAAGTCAAAATGTGTTCAATTCCATGCACGTTTCAAATTTTCATGGAAATGTTTTCTTATTGTTCAGCTTTTACTCATTGGTGTAGTCTCTGATGAAGACGCACCAGAGGCATTTACTGGGTTGGGGCTTTCCCCCTGATGGAAGAGGCACCCGTCACATTACTGCATTAGCATTTTTTTCTCCTGGAAAATTCTTAAAACTGTAACCTTGTAATTCGTTGCCGTGTAATTGTAAAGATGTGTTTTTCCTGCTAGAAATTTCTCACAGGAACTCGTCTCCCTGACATGATCCACTTACTGTTTTTCCCTTGTCAAGTGCAGGCTTGTTTTTCAATAAAAATAAAAGCAAAGAGCTAATTCTGAAATCCTTAGTCAGACAAAGCTTGCACTGAAATCAAGGGGAGCCTTGTCTCAGCGTAAAGATTGCAGGTTCAGGATCAAAATCATTATAATAAAACATTGTCACAGGAGCAACATCTCCCACTTTGAAAATAAACATCTTTGCTCCAGTTAGGTATTTATGTAGCAACAGGAGACTATTGATTTAGGAAAGCTTTCTGCTGCACAGATACTCTAAACCCTTAGTGCTACTAAGAAGCAGCAGAGCTTGGGAGGAGCAGGTTACAGAACTATCAAGCAAACCTCTGCTCTCTTTCACTCCTGGCAGTGCTCAGGTAAAGCCTCTGGCTCACCTTCACCTGAAACACCCCTTCGCCAGCTCTTCTCCCCATCCCTTGGCCAGATGTTCCCAGCCAGGTTGCAGAGCTGACAGAAGCAAACATCTGCCCGTGGTGGGGACATGGGGCTTCCTAGCCTGGCAAAGGAACTGAAGACCAAGGGCTGCATCCCTGGGGCTGCATCCCTGATTGAGTATGATACCCCCTTAGGTTTCTCCATCCCTACCCAGGAGATGCTTACAAAGAGGGACAACAGAAGTTTTGGTAGTTGTACCGAAATAAGGATCAATTTACTAATTCATCAGTAGCACAGATCAATACAAGGGGTGGGAGGGGTGGAAGAGAGAGAGAGAGAAAGCACGCACAAGCAGCCTGAATCAAACAGAGGATGATTTGTCATCATATTTGTATAAATTTCGAGAATTTCTGTAGTAATGCAGTCATCCCATTACACTTACTGTAGAAGAATACTTGTGGAGTTATTTTTGAACAAAAGCTTCCAAGTGGTTACATTACATAAAATAGAAAATTGAAAGTCTTTACACAGCCTTAGAAAGTGTTTCCGAAGAGTCTGACTCTAATCCCAATAAAAAGCAAAGCTGTGAATAACAGGAGTTGATTACTTTTGAGTCTCGCAGCTTATTGTACGTAAAGAAGTCATAGTTGTCTCATAAGGGTACATTTCTAGGAATTTGGTTGGTGACTTCAGTGGGAAAAGAGCTGGGCTGAAAATGTGTTTGGATGATTTTTATGGGAGATGACGAAGTCTTTCCCACCGCTCCTGCCATAGAGGGCTCATTACAAGATGTGTAAAGAATTCAGTGTTTTAATAAGTAATGGTCACCAGGAACCAGCCTTCTTGGACCTCCACAAGAAGACATTTCTACTCTTAACAAGAAAAAGATAAACTTGATTCCATGAGCAGATTTTTATCCTGGGGGAAGGCAAGTATGCTATTTTCTCACTAATGCAAACAAATTTTAATGTAAAAGAAGCTGAAACAACACATCACTCAGAGAAAATCTAAGTTGCTCAGCCTTTAATCTGTTTAACATAAATAACTGCCATAACTGTGGTGAATAGGGCAGTTGATCATGAATCCCACTATGGAGGCTTGGAAGTCATGGTATGAAATCTATTCATCTTACATCCCACATCCCAAAAAATGGCAATATCCGTGTCTGATTTTCTGAGAAATGCCAATATGGCATAACTCTCTTTAGTGACCCATTTACGTAGAGACTAGCTCTCTGCTCAAGTGTAGAATACTGTTCTGGCATAGTTGGAGGACACAAAAATAAGTTCTATGCACTGGATCTGTATATCGTTTTTTTATGTCCTTTGAGGGCGGGCAGGTGTGGTGGTTCAGCCACTAGACAGTCCTCAGGGCACCTTCAGAGCTGCCTTTTGATTACCCAGGCACTTCAAGCTCCTCTCCAAAAAGCAGGGCATGAACTCTGATTTATTCACTGCACATGAGAAGAGGGTAAGTGCAGTATTACCCCAGTTAGAAGCCGATAAACCCCATTTACTTGTTACAGTACCGTGGACTCTCTCTCATCTCTGAGCGGAGGAGCTTGACCTACAAAGAGCAAGGGTGACCTTGTGGTTGTGTTGGGGACAAGACTTTGCAGACTCATTTTTCGTTTCTATCCTGGGCTGTGGTCACTGTTGCCTTGTTGTCCTGTTAGCCATCAAATAACAGAAAATATTTGCCTTCCTCTGCCATGTCTATTTAAGTCCCAAACACTTGTGACCTCGAACTAAGCACCTGTGACCACATAGCTGCAGGGTGGCCCAGAGGACTTCCCCTCTCATGTTCCTTACCCTCTGTCAGGGAATGATGGAGCTGTTGACCAATGGGTCTACAAAAATTTAATTTATTATTTTTATGGGATAGCTAAGGTAGAGTGGCTGAATCTAAGGCACTGATACTCAGCCTTTCCAGTGGGACTTACTGTTCCTTTAGCAATGGAAAAGGAACAGTGAGGGACCATGGCTCCCACCACTTGCCTGTAACCTTTCAACCTTGAAAACTTTGGTCTGAGACATTGACTGCTGCTCCAGCTTTCCCACACTGTGCAATGCTTCTTGTAAGAAGAGCCCTTTGTATGCTACCTGCCCTCCAAAATGCAAATCCCTCACTTTAAATGAGAGCAGCGGGCAGCCTGTAGATTGTGGGTGACACACACCAGAGTTTGAGAGCTCCTGATACCATTAAATGGAGTACAAGCTGGCAATGTTTACATCTAAACCCAGCTCTCTGAACAAATATTTTGGAATTGCTCATAAACAACAGGTTCCAGTAAAGATGTGACTAATGCCATTAGTCATCAGAATTGGACCTTCTGTACCACCATAGACATCAGTGGCAAAGTTCCTGTTGATTTCAGCGGGAGCAGGTTATATTTCTAGCAGATTTACTGCCCTTACCTAACATGTCAAAACCATCAAGGTCCATCATAAGATCACGGTATGTGAATTGTTATCATATTAATAGCAGAAGAAAAGACGGTTTTGGAACACGAGGAAGCTGACAGGAAAGCAGTAATAAAAGAGTACATTAAATGATGATGCCTCTTTTGAAAGGAAATTCACAGGCATCTGGGACCATTACCTTTCATATCCTGGCAATCAAGAAATTAACCTTTAACCCTTCTCTGTTGACCTTCTCTCCTTTTTCTTTTTCTGTCATTCATTCTTTTTTCCTAATGACTGAAGAAGATAGATACAGTCTATGATTAATGCTTCCAAAGGCTACAGTCTGCATCCTTCCTATACCTTCCCAAGTGCTTCAATACCTGTATTCATTCAACACTTTCTAGAGCCAAAGCTTCACTCAGATTTACTTCCACCTTATCCCTTCCAACACCTGAATCGTTTATACTTCATTTATTCCAAGTCCTGTCTTATTTAATTATGCCAGACCTGGGTATAAATTTTACTCCCATCTTATGCTGTCACCTAGAGGTAGGCATAGCACTGGCGGTGTTGGATGCATTGGACGCCCTCTGCTTCAAGGAGAGGTTAGACCCTTTGGACTTGCATAGGGTGATGCTGCACAGGTGGTACATGGAAATACAGCGTGGCTACATTACAAAATCAAAATCAGGAGTAAGACTCACCTTTAACATTTGAACCCAAGGGAGTGACTATTTCACCTCCTGATCCCAGGGAGATATGGCAGATACAACATCAGATCAGTGGGTTTCAGAAAGATTGTGACAACACATCAGAAAATACGCACAGAAAGGTGACTCTAAAGCCAAAAAGCAATGGTTACAACTCTTTTCAGGGCTAAGGAGACTGTGTACAAAATTTCTAAAATGCTGTGAGTTAGAAATATTAGCTTTATCAGGGTAAGAGCTAGGAGAATAAGACACAGTCTTTTGTCATGAAAAAATGGAAATTCTGCCTGACTAAGGTCTGAGCAGCCTTTCCCTGCAGAGAAATGGAAAGTCCTGAGTCATCACACTGACTTGCAAGCTTCTGGCTGCAAATCCAGGCACTGAATTCCCACCTATGTTCACTGCATGTATTGCAAATGAAACTTTGCTGACATAGCTGTATTTCACCATGTGCCAAAATGTGAGTTTCTGCTATGGTTTTCTTTTCTCTGGAGGCTTCCCCTCCCTGCCTTGAGTCATGACCATAGTGTGCACCAAGAGCTAAGAATGGCATAACTAGTCCTCTGGCCACCATGCTCAGGGACATGTGGTGACCTGATTCTTGCCTAGTTTTTTGGACTTTTTTACCAGCAGAAACCAAAGGTGGGTGAGGGACTGTAGATGAACTTTGGGTCTCACCCCTTTGTGAGATGTGGCTGGGGCATGTACCTGGCAGCTCAAAAGCATTTCTGAGTCCTTCCCTTTAAGGGCAACGCCCTTGTTAAGGTCACGCTGGTACTGCTCAAGTCTCTGGAGTCATCTTGAAGCTTTGTGCTCTTTTAACCTTGAGTGATGGCTTTTCCTCCAAAACCATCCAACTGGCTCTTGCCCAGAGAAATTAAGACTGTGTGGGCACCACCTGCAGCTCCTGAGAGCTGGTCTGGCTTTGCAGGTAACATACATGCTGGGAAGAGTTGAGTGTTCCAGGTTATTGAATAAGGATGTGCTCAGTATGATGGAGTGTAGGAGTCCACTTCCCCATCAGAGCTACCCGGTCAGTGCTAGCCCCCTCCTCTTGCACAGACCCTGTCAGCTCACAGGCACCAGTCAATTTATTTCCTTTGGGAAGTAATGTCTGAGGATTTGCTGCTGTTTGCAGAGAGCTGCTCTGAAGCATTTGAGGAGCTGTAGTTTTACCCAGCATATTTGCCAGCTGCTTGAGGTGACTATTTCCTCCCCTGGCTGCGGCAGCTTTTTGAGCAGCGCTCCCTTCCCCACGTGGACTTCAGCCATGGCAGATATGTGTGGGATGAAAGCGTGCCCTTTGCCTGGTCTCCCGCTCCCTCTGTGACCAGGAGAGCTCAAGGGACGGTGTGTCAAGGAGCTGGTAATAGAAATAAATGAAGGCAAACCCCCCTCCTATTGTCCACAGAGGCTATTTTTGGTAGGACTATTTTAAGGATTGTTCTCCTGGCGTTCCACATCCTGACAATTCAGCACATTTGCCTCACCTACTGTCTGCGTTAATGGGTTTTCAGCTACAGATCATCCCTATCAAGCCACTGCAGCAATTCTTTACGCCCTATCTGTGTTGTACACACAGTGTCATCAGCACCTTTTATTTATAAAACAATAACTCCAGGAATAAAAGGGGCGTTTCTGCTCTCCCCCTGCCCCCAGTGTTTAAGAGCTACAGCATCATTTTAGTATTCACTGTACAATGCCTTAGTCGAGCAAAAGACACTTTGTGCAGATGCTGTTTAATAAATAAAATAAAAACGTGCTCCAGAGTGACCCACATGGCAGGGGTAATTCAGTATGCCGCTCTTCGTGCTTTCTCTCTTACTTCTGCTGTTTACAGATATTTTTTTTCTCATCTGTTTGCACAGGGAATAGATGCTGACATTGTAATTTTCATGAATAAATCTCTTATTAGCATGTTGGCCAGCACAATAAAAAAATTATCAAACAAATTAGAGCCTGAACCCACAACCTTTTCTCATGAAAGGAAAACCTGTTCCTGGGCCAGCTCCTTGGCTTGCAAGGGGATTTTTCTGTAGGAAGAGCTGCTCAAGAGAGCTACATGCACAAGGTCTCAGAATTTTTGTGCTGCAGAAATTGACTGTCAGCCAAGGCTGGAGTGGCTCAGCAGAGGGAAAAAAGGTGGGTATTAGAGACCAGTCTCAGTTGCCTTTTCCTCTGCCACCTGGCACTGGCATTCGTCAGAGGGCCCAAAAGTTGCTGTAAATTATGCAGTGGTTTAAGGTCTTGGTGGTACGGTTCATTTCCAAAGCAAGAGCCATGTGTATGGTAGGTCTTCCAGCAGGAGAATTAGGGGGCACTGACTGAAATCTTGAGGAGGAGATTTAATACAAAGAGGGCGAGATAATTCTCGTGCAGCCCACAGGTGCATTGAGGAGCCTGTTATCCTAGGACATGGTGCCTTCAAAATTACATGGATTGCAAAGCAGATTGTTGGGAAGAAATCCCCACAAAGGCAGGGTTAAATATGAAGGCAGCTCCTCAACCTCAGGTACCCTCTGAGCTGTTGGTATCTGGAGGCTGTGTGTAACCGAGAAGTGCTACCCTGCCTTGCTCCTCTGCCATTAGCAATGTGGACCTTATTTTGACCTGTTGTGTCTGTCCTCATATTCAGAGCTAACATCAACAATTTTCAACTCCAAGTTACAGTATTTTCACTTGGCTACATTCCAGTAAAGCAAATTATGAGAAATTGTCACAGTATGGCCCATATTGCCCCAACTGCCATACACTAGACTTCTTTCTTCCCCCTCTGCTTTCAGTGGGTGAAGAGTCATATCCATCCTTGTGCAGGTGTTGGGGCATCAGCACAATGTACATACTTATGACCTGCATCCTCACCAGCTCAACTGGAAGTGGACACCCTGGTGAGACCAGCCAATTTGGCTTAGAAATGCCACCCAGTTCCAGCCAGGGGGTTTTGTGTATCTACATCAGGAGGGTGTATGGGACAACATCTCACAGGCAGCAGAGATCTGCAGCTGGGTTTGTCCCCAGCACATCCCTGCTGCTTGGCAATGCAGAAGATTCTCAAACAGGCTCAAACAGTACTCAAACAGTAAGTTCAAATGACCCTTCCCATGCAGCAGAGGTGCCTTCTCCAGGGTTTCAGCCCAGACAGCATCCACGGGATGTCTGCTGTCTTGCAGCCTGGCTCCAGCACACCTTTTGCCAGGTTCCTCCTCAGCATGGTGAGGAATGGCTTCAGCCTTCTCAGCCTTCTGGAAGTGAGGAATTGTGTTCCCAGAGGCAGTTCCCTATTTACAGGGCTGTGGACACTGCCTGCTCAAAGGTAGAAATAAAAGGATAGGAAAGGTGTGTACGAAGAACTATTTTTGTTAACGGCTGAAGTGTATTAGGTGCAATAATAAAGAATTAAAAATTAACATGACTCACCCAGGCTTTCACCAGCCCTGGCTCCCGCTGTGCTGAAAATGGTATCAGCTTAAGTCTTTCATGTGCTGGAGCCTACAAGGTAAGCAAACCTCTTCTTGGTATCTTCCTTCACTCAAGCAAGAATAGTCAATAAAGCTTTTGTGTTGTGCCTGGCGAGGAAATGATAAAAACAACTGCATCTTCAGCCAAGAAAAGCCTTGCAAGGGTAAAGATGATAGGATTTCAACTAAACAGCAGAAATGCACTTTGGTATGAATAACTTCATAGGCTAATATGCTAATGTATACAGCAAACATGGTGCTGCCAGCTAGTGTTTGCTGAATGCATCCAACAGCAGCGAGCAGCATGCAGATACTGGTTTTCACATGTGCTGCTGGTTAGTATAGCTTTAAAGGGTAAACAAGTAAGCACCAGCAAAAGTCCTACAAAATAATGCTAGTTTTACAGAGCCAGAGGTATAAGGTAGCTTATTTAATAGAAAAAAGGAAAATAAACCCCACAAGGCAATAATTCAGTTGCAGCTAACTGGATGTGCGTTAAAAGGAAGAATTATTGAAGAGACATTTCTGCAAATGCCCAAAACAAAAAGAAGTGTCTCCTACCTTCTGCATTGGAGCCAAAGGACTTCAAGCACTGAAGTAAGTCCAGGAATAGAATCATCAGAGTCTCCCCGTACAGGACAGAAATAGGCCCCAAGGTCTAACTTGCCATCCATAAAAATCTGTCTTCTTCTGCTGAGGGGACAACCAGGGCCCCTAAGAGCGTAAAGGTTAGTCTTGGTGGTTGTGCCCAAGGCCAGATAGCTACTCTCGCTTCTTCTTGCTTCCTCTGCCCCTCTCTGTAACACACTTATCTCTGTACAAAGCACAGGATGTTCGTGTTTGCCTGAAGCATATATTTCAGAAGGATTTTAATAATTTATTGCAATAATTAAGGGTGAGGAAATCCATAACTTTCTGTGGCACTTTGCTCCCTGTGCCCATCAACCCTAATGCTAAAAATGTGTGCCACATTTCCGATTTGAAGGGGTCTGAGCTCTCTATCCAGTCTTTGACACTTGCAGTCCTTTTCCTCCATGAGGTTAAAAGAGCTCTTTAATACCCAATATTTTTCCTCCCTTAGAGTGCTTATCTGCTGGCTATCAAATCATTCCTTGGTCTTCTTTCTGATGAGTTAAACAGATTGAACTCCCAGCCTGTTACCAGAGAATAGCTCTCTAGTTGTCCAGTTGATTTGAAGCTCTCTTTTTCATGTGCTTGCTGACTTTTCCCAAATACTTCTGGTAAGATGGATGTCAGAAGTACACTCACTATTCCCAATTTGGTTTCACCAGTGCTGCATACAGATGTGCTTAGTTACTTTAAAAAAAAAAATAATATAGCCCTTTCTTCCTGAGCCATTGAGGTCCCTGGATTTCTCTAAAGGATCCACTCTCTTTTCTAGGAGCAACCAGGATTTGCTGCTTAGAGTTGTTTTGTGTGTTACTGAAAAGGACCCCCCAGCACAAGCTATCTGGACTGCCCCATGCGTACCTGCATGTTTTTTGTCCTCCCTGAGCATCTCAGTGCCATCAGTGAATCATGGTGTGCACGAGGACAGCCTGGGGAAATGGGGCTGGGGAAGTACGCTCAGCACAAGACTTTGGCAAGGGAGGGTGGCAAGGGTTAACTGTTCATCCATCTGATCCCACAATCAAGGGATCCCAAGTATCCCAAGGGGCTCATGTTCACTGCAGGGGTGGTCAATACCTCCACAGCCAAAATCCACCAAATAGTCAGAGACACTTTTTAAAAGAAAGATGTGCTGGCGGGTTATTTTTGGCTTGCAGTCTGGTTTTGAGTTGCCTACATCAATACTCACCCTTATTGGTTAGGAGGCTGACCTGAACGGTTTTGATAAAAGAGTACTTAATAAGAATAACACTTCTGCTCAGGCTTTGGCCCCTTGAAGTCAGGATACGGACATGCCAGGCTCAAGGAAGGCTTCTGCTCAGCCGTCCTGTGCTTACCCAGAGACTGTGTTAGCCCTGACACCCATCTGATCTCACTGCACCTTACCTTGTGCTGCTTGATCCCATGGCCACACATCTTCTTCGTGGTACAGATCCCTCCTCCACAGATTTTGGGGTTGGCTCCCCCAGTCTTTGCTGCAAGGCCAGTTCAGTAAGTTGTCCTGGCATGTAATTAACCTTGGCCAGGTTTTCCTTTTTTGTGTGTCTGTTGTATTGTGAAAGAGATTGCTTAGTGGGGATTAGAGATATAAGAGCTTTTTTCAAATTCCCTTTATTGTGCACATGAGACTAGTCAGCACAGATGAAGTGCAAGATAATTAGCCAGAGCAGAATTGAGCACAGAGAGCATCACACCATGTCCACATCACCCAGGGAAGGATCTCTTTGAACAAACATGGTTTCCTGGAAGTCTAGAGGGACCTTGTGGGACTGGTGGATTCAGACCAAGTTTAAGTCTTTGGGTCTCAGGGAAGTAACCGGGAACGTGGCTTGGAATCACAGCTGGAGAGTGCAGCTCTTTTCAGGAAGGGAGGAACAGTTTGCCTTGTGGATAAGAGATAATGAGGGAACAACTTTTGAGAAATTTTGTGCTGAAAGCTTTTGAAATTCCATTAATTTACACCAAGACATCTCTTCTAACATCCAGGAGATGATTTCTGTGAACATGTTGGTGATTACACAATCAATGAAGGCCGCACAAGAAGCAAAATCTTTGCCAGTGCCATTAGGGATAATAGCATTAGGGAGAAATCCCAAGCAGGGCTAATTACTCAGTGTTTAGAAGGCCTGGTTATGTAAGCTGCCAAAAAAAGTAGTGAATGTAAGTAACTGGAAGGAAGGACTTTTCTTAATGATGGCATTTTTGTTGCATCACCATCCTGCATTTGTTTGTTTGCAAAGGAGATGCATATGCTGTTTATTTCCTCAAATTGATGTACAAAAGCAATAAATAAAGTTCATTGAGCTGAAGTAAGGAAAGATGGGTGAGTCAATAAATCACAAAGTTATTAAGAGAGGGGATCAGATTTTGTGTTGGGTTGTGAAATGCACAGGAAGCCACGGAACATTCCTGCGCACAGGGATGGGTCCAGTCACGTGCATATTATGAGATGAGGACTTTGAAGATTAGTATTTAGTGAGGTGGCATCATAAAATAAGAATTTACAGGAGTCAAAACTGAAGACTGTGAAGAGGTAATTGCTCAGTTTGACCACAGTCTTTGCAGTGGAGCAGGCTGGTTTGCTTATGTGCTGCTGTTTGCCAGCTTGTTTATTTGTCAGGTTGTGGTGGGATGGAGTCCGTGGAGGAGCAGGACAGAGCTGCAGGGCACCCTTGGTTGCTTTGCTTGCAGCAGGTGAGCAAGACTAGGTGCTGGAGAAAAAGGGGGTGATTGTTCCCAATTCCAGGAAAGGAGAGAGTCCCTCACTCTCCGGATGGATTAAAGTAGGGTAGATAAAAATAAAAAATCTTCTCCCTTTCTCCTCAGATCCTCCCCGAAGGACTATGGGTACAGCAGAGCAAAGGAAGAAGGGCAGTAGGAAGATGGTGGTTGCTATCCTTAGCCTGTTTAGCAGACAAGTGGCTTATCATGCCTGGTGGAGATGTCCACCAGGTGCAGCAATAACACAGCCTGTAGAGCCTCTGCGTTCTTGAGAGAAACCGGTGTTCACTGTTCACACAGGGACCAGTGTGCAGTGTACGGGTGTGCAGCTTGTTAAAAAGAAATTAAAAACAGCCAAGAGGGTAAAATACTTTCATGTGGTGAGGAGGTTATCTCAAAGGGACTGTACTACCAGGTCATAACAAAGGCATTCCCAGTTATAAGAAAATATTTTTGAAAGAACCTAAACCAGGTACAAGGTAAGCAGCTGGATAAAGAAAGCTGTCAAAGATGGCCTTAAGAAGTGTGGGTTCTGTCCAAACCAGGGAAGGCAGAAGAACACAAGCTCTGCAATCAGATTCAAATAGAGTAAAAGAAGCCAAAATGGATTTTGTGGAATAATTTACTAAAAGGCATAAAATCCAATAATAAAACCTTTTTTCAACTACATCAGGCAGAGGCTATTTGCTAGGAAACACATAGGGCCAACAGATGAATGTGGGGTAATGGGAGCACTCAGAGTCAACAGGACCATGACAGCAGAGGCAGATGAGCCCTCTGTGCTGGTGTTCACTGGAGAGGAGCCTCGGGAAGCCTCCTACACCACAGCATTTTCCTACTGGGGATGAGTGAGAAATCGCCTGAGATTGAACTGTCAGAAAGGAGGTTTTAGAGCAAGCTGATGAAATGAACAGCAACAAATCACTGGGTCTGGCTGGGGTTCATCCTGGGCTCCTGAGGAGACTCAATTACAGGACTGCTGAACTACCAACTGCAATGTGTAACTCCTGCCTTCCATCAGTCATACGCCAGGAAATAGAGGTGGTAAATAGGATGCTGATTTTTAAAGAAAGAGCTCTGGGAAACCACAGTCTTGTCTGCATGCTTCCCATACCAAGCAAATTGTCAGGCAGTGTGATGAAAAAAACCCCAGACAGATGGGTTGGATTGATAATGGAGGGACATGCTGCATTGCAGGTCTATTGGAGTCTTTTGGAGGAGCCAGTACGTGTGTGGAGGGGGATGACTCTCTCAACACAGCATATTTGGCTCCCTGAAAAGCTGATGATAGGTCTTTTACCTGATGATAGATCTTTTACCTAAGTGTTTGCTTAGTGTTTAGGAAAGCACTCAGATGTGGCTCTATAGCAGTAGTTTGGATGACACGCACTGAGTGTTGTTCTCACCCTTGTGGGTGAGATGGACTGAGCTCTGCAGGAGCTGGGGGGGAGGGGAGTCACCTGCTCTGTGGCTCCCACATGCCCCACTTGGGCCTCCCACTTGCAGGTCAAATCTCACCATCTCTTGGGTCTCCTGCTGGGGCTGTCAGTAAATGTCATCATTATCTTACTGATGGAGTGCTTTAGCTTTAAGACGGCCCCCAAAGTGCTATGTGATGTACAGAGACAGTAATAAAGAAAAATCTGTGTTCTTGCCCCCAGATTTTGCAGTCTAAGACAGCAAAGAGTAGAGGCATACAAACACTATCCAAGACTGGATTTGATTCTTCTGCAAGGGGTGGTTTCATGCTTCAGCTTTTCCAGAGCACTAACTTTTGGGTCGAAGGCCCCCTCAAGCCCATACTCTTCTCTGCCACACTGCTGCCTGACCACCCTTTTGCTTGTACAGTGAACTATTTCTACTTTGTTCTCATATTTATTGGGTGGCATAGGCTTCTGCAGAAACGATCCCAGGTTTACCAAGATGGTTTTAAACTCTGATCTCAGCCAGTGGCCTATTTGTAAACCCGTTTAGTTTGGTCTTATCTGCAAGTAAAATAGGTGTCTAAGTTACTAATGAGAATATGACAGATTCCCATTTCTGAGCTGACAGCCTTGCTGCGGTGTTCTGGACAGGCTGTACTGGCAAGGAAACTTGGGATGGTTCTTCTTTATTGGGATTTATTTGGTCTCCTTTGCTAATTAGAGTGAAAGCCCATTGCTTGAGGTTATAGAATCAGTTGATAACTTGTTTGCGGGGTTTAAAAAGATTAAATCAAAAAAGGAAGCTGCTGGATGTGCATTTAAAACTAAACTTCTGGGTTTGCTTTTGAACAGTAGTGGTATATAATGTGATCATTAAAGTCGAAGATGAGAAAATACGTTGCTTTGAAAGATTTAATCAGTTATTTCCATAGGAGCATGTCAGGGAATCAAGGACACTTGATTTCCCTTCATTGTTCTGCATAACTGAATATATTTGGGTCATTATATCTGAATAATCAGAATAACATTCTTAAAAACAAAAAAGGAGTAGCGATAGCAGCATACAATTAAGTGTGGCTTGTTTCTAATCTTCTGGAAAATCAGATTTAACAATTTTCAGAGTCCTTTTTCCCATTGATGAACCAGGGATTTACATGACTAATGTCTATTAACACATGTAAATACCCCTTGCCTCAATGGGAACTGACAATGGGAAAATAAATCCTGCAGGCAGCCCATTCTGTCATATGAATCGAGCCTATGAATGGTATGGTTTCATGGTGGGGCATTGGCTGGGATGGGAAACACAGCCAACGTTCATATAATAGGTTTTCATCTCTGAAGGCAAATGTCAACATCAATTTACCTCCAGGATAAGTGAGACCTCCTGAGGGATCTCAACCCTGTGCAGAGGGGTCACAACACAAATCCACTGCCCACATTTTAGCAGACATGGGAACAGGCTGGCAGGCACACAGGAAAAGGCCCAGGACTGCGGGAGTGGGACGTGCTCCAAAGCCAGGGTATGTTCTGAACGTGAAAGAGGGAGGTTCAGGGCTTAGAAATGAAGTTTGCTAGCCTGGGCAGGAGGGGACAGTTGTAAATAAGTCTCAGTAGCTATTTTGTCTGTTAATAAAGCAAAACATGTAAACACATCCTAGACGGCCATCCATCAGAAAGACATTTTACATCACATACGTTTTATGAATATTAGATAATGGAGGAATGTAACAAATGGTAATTTTTGTCTCTCTCTTGAATACCAAATAATGGTTATTAGTATCTGTCAAATAAATAATGTGAGTAATTTAGCCAGACGTCACTATTGTGCAAGAAATAATATCCCATTTTATTAAGTTTTGGAGTCAGTTATTGTGAGAAGATAATAAATATGTGGAGTGGAGATGGCAATTATGTGCTAGAAATCCTCTTCAGGTGGTGTGCTGCTTGAGGAAAAGCAAACCATCCGGACTCTCGGCATGGCACGCGAATGAAGGGCTAGAACTCACAATACCTGCAAAATCTTCAGCTCACGTCAACTGGCGCAGCTCCAGCTGTTTTCAGCTGTGCTCTGTGTATGGTGCCCTTCGGTATAAGGCCATTATTTACACTCACACCTTCCTAGCTCCATCTCTTTCATAAGAATGGGTGTCATCTTATCATGTCAATTTGCCCACTCTGTTAACTTTTGAAGCTTTTCCAGCAAAATCTGCAAGAGATCTCTCAGGTAGATTCTACAAATCATCATGAAGACAGGGGAGTAGGAAGGGAAGAGGAATCCCGTTGAAGAGGCCAGGATCTGTCTGTGCTTTGTGCCTACAGGAAATAAAACTTTATGCTCTTGGTCAGAGAGCTACTTGTGAAAAGAAAGATGTAAGATGAAATACTACATGGATTAAAAGGATTTCAGTGATCACTTTAAGGTGATGTTCTTGGAAGGCATTGGCCTCCTGCTGCAAAACAGGATACACTCACCTGCTGACAGGCTCAGGATCATATATCAAATCACTCTTTCATTGATCCTTCTAGATTCCTGCTTCTGGCTCAGTATTTAATCAATCAGAATTATTTGGAAAATATTATTATTTAAAATGACTATTTAGGACTACTAGAAGTTATTCTAATTACAGAAGGCAGCGGGGTCATTGCCTTTTACAGAAAATGATAAAACATTCCTTTCTGAAAGTATTGTTTGCATACAAGTTTTCTATATTGGATGTTTACTACTCACTGATTTTATTTTTTCTCAGAATGAAGCTGGGGAAAAACATCTGTCCCTCAGCTGAAATCTGAAGGCTTCAGTGTAGGGGCTGGCAATTCTTTTGCAGCCAAGCCCTTCTGTCAAAGACATGCTTTCTGCTATCCCCATCCCAGACTTGTTTAAAGTACAAGGATATGGAAAAAAAAGCCATTGTGAGCTGCATCTGCTTCTTAACTACTTGTCCTACTGAATGGGACCAACCTCATACAACGTGCTGCAATGCCACCTCCCATCTCCAGGACGTCAGTTCCTGCAGTACACATATACAGGGCACCTGAGCATGCCCAAGCCCAGGGGCCACTGGAGTGATGGAATTCACCCGACACTTACCTGCAGTGCCTGCATAAATGGGGTAAAAAAGGGGCAGCATCTCTCTGCAGCACTCTCAACAGCTTCTCTCTCCTTGCTGGACCCCAAGGAATAGGGGCAGGCATCCAGAGCTTGCAATGGACTCCCAAATCCATGACTTGTGCTGTTCCCCAGCTATATGCATCCTCTACAAACCTCACCTGCTTATTCTTTTCTATTTCTGGTCCACAAAAGCTTGCCACTGTTACCAGCTACTTGGCTGGTTCCAGTGTCACAGGTGGATATAGAAGTTCCCATCAACCAAGACGAAAAACGTAGGTGTTATCTGATGCTAAATGAAGCAAATTCTTTAATGTCTTTCTTAGGAAAGGATTAATTCTTTAATGTCTTTCTCAGGAAAAAAGTGCAGAAGACTATATGAGAAAGCTACTGTATTAAAGCTGATAAAGGCAATGCCTCAAATGTTGGAAGTTGCCAGAACTAAGGCAGTCCTGACAACTCTGATTTGGCTCTCTTGTACATCTACAGCTTTTATAGCCAAGCTGTAATTTTTCAAAGGACAACTGAGTTGTTGAATGCAATGGGTTGGCACTGTGCACAGGCTGGGTTTGCTTCTGGACTGAATCAGAGCTGTGGAGCAAGTCGAGCAGTTCTCTGTGTCTTATTTCTTACATCAGCTGGAGCATGGGTTGCTTATGGGACATGGTGGGGTGGCCAGAGAAAGGCCTCTTCTATGATGCAGCTGAATCCCCACCTGGGATCTCACCTGAGCCTTTTTTTCTTTTGCTACAACAAACTCCCTTTGTGATGGTGGAAAGCCACAGGAACCAAGCTTTTCAGAGATGGCAATTCGCATGTTGCGGTACCCAGCTTGAAATCTCAGGGCTGGGCTTGCAGGCGTTCTTGGCACGCACAGTCGCATCTGAAATCAATAGCAGCTATTTTCTGAGCATATGAAG
This sequence comes from Jacana jacana, assembly GCA_013400555.1. Classification (NCBI taxonomy): domain Eukaryota; kingdom Metazoa; phylum Chordata; class Aves; order Charadriiformes; family Jacanidae; genus Jacana; species Jacana jacana. The sequence goes on along the minus strand of VZTM01026402.1, from coordinate 61,682 downwards.
CACTGTAGAAAATATGATGTACTATGGAATGAGAAGCCTTAGGTATTTCAAACCTTTAACCCTGAATTAGTGGGTAGTTTGGACCATACGCTCAGTGTGTCTTGGTTCTCTATGTGTAACCATCCCCACGGATAATTCATCTCACCAGAAGCACGGTGGGAGTAAGTTAAATGTTTGTGAAACACTGATACTTTGCTGCACACTGCAGCAAAGCCCAGGAAGGCATGAATAATTCTGCTCTCAGAGCAGGGTGTGAACAGTGTGCAGTAAATGAGACAGTCATGCACTGATGATGGTGAGGAGCAGCATTTTGAGGAGCAATTAGTGAAGGAGGGGTCAAGTAGGAAAAAAACCCAGCAGTATAGTGAGATAATTAAAGATGTTTCATAAGCCACATGTTCATAGGAAGCAGTAACACTTGCTCAGACAACCATGTAAAATGAAGCACTCATTTAGGAGATCTTTGGTAATACACTTCGCCAGTTGCTTTGGTACAGGCAGAATTGAGGTCTGAGCACATTCCCTTGGCCTAAGATAACATGATTGCATCAATGTTTATACTTTATTTCGATGAAAATCTGACATTTGTGTTTTGAAGAGCATCAAGGCACAAATACCACCTCTGCCAGCCAACGCTAGATAGCCTCCCGCAACTACTATTTCCTACGTAGTTTAATGATGGGGAAATGAGGAAGACCCAAAAACACATCATAAAAAGCCCTACCAAACTTCCATGGAAGGGTGTTGCTATACCACAGAGATGCCATTTGCCTACAGACAATTTTAGTTCATTATTCAACTCCTTTTCTTCTCCTCATTCAACTTGGACGTTCATGAAAAAAGGAAAAATAAACAGAGAGAAAAGGAATAAAAAGGAACTCCACATCGATGTCTTCCCTGAGATAGGGGGAAGAAGAAAGCTTCCCTGAGAAGCTTTCTTTCCCAAGAAGAGTTTCTGGTGGACTTACCTGTAGTTTTGAAAACATGTAAAAACAATGCACATGGAAGAACCCCTACCAAAATAACATATTCTCAGCTTGGTTTTCAGGGACAGAAAGTAATTGCTGACTTAACCTGGCTGAAGGTGTGTCTCCATTAAGCTATTTCTTCCATTTACTAAAGAAGGATATAGGCCCGGTGGGGCTGATGAGGCTGTTGATCTCCATTCTTGGATCGGCTCTTTCCCCAGATAGTTCCAGAAATGTTATTTGACGAAGCGACAATAATATTTTCTGATATCTGCTCCAAATACACAAAACATAAATTATTTTGAAAGAGATGAATAGTGTGTTGAGAAAGCACCATTCAATTAAATAATTGGTTGTGAAAATCTTTTCTTATTAAAATGAGGCAACTGTAAATAACAGAATGATATTTAAATGAAATGATATATAAGGGGAGTTAGAAATTTGCAAATGTTTATAATTGCATTATCTCTAAGCAGAAAAGTTATAATAATTTATAAATTATAACGAATAATGAATATATACAATGAATATAATAAATAATACAAATGTATCTCAATAAAAAAATGGAAATGATTGATTAAGAGATTGAATATGTAAGGATTAAGTTCTTTTTATTGCAGAAGTTTCTCCTGGCTGCATGCAATATTCATAAAAAGTGTTACAAGTTTATAAATAGAAACCATATTTGTTAAAATACAAATTTATTATGAAAGGTATATTTTAAATATTTAATGAAACAATTGTGCTGTATTAACAATATATTCTTTATTTCTCAGGCTAAAAATTCACAGGGATTTTTATCCCTTCCACCTTCATTGGAATTATTCTCTATACATTTTCAGAAACAGCTGAAGAATACTAATTATTAACACAAACATTTTAGAACACTTACAGTTTGTGCTTCAAATGCATTATATACACATACAAAACACCTTGGCATTTATTGCCCAGATAGTCTTTGCACTCTATGACTGTATAAGTAGGAATACAGCATGCGAACCGGCTGCTGCTTACACATCATGCCTGTGATGAAAGTGGCTGGCCGTGTGAGGGGAGGAGAGGTGGGAAATGGCCATCGTGCGAGGAGCAGCAGTGGTTGCTGTGGCTAGAGGACACCATCTCTGTTCATTGCATTGCCTCCCAATGCTTGCCAGCACCTGAGCCCAGGGTGTTACACGAAATTAGGTAGTACTTCATCTAGGCAATATAAAACAAGTCTTTCCTCCCCTCCCACAGAAGACATTTCCTTGTAGAGCAGTCTCTGGCTGCTGAGAGGTAGGTCCTGGAGGATGAGAGCTTACCTTCCCAGAGCAAGTTGGTTGGTGATTAAAGCAAACGCATTGTCCTTCTGAATATTCTCATCAAAATGCAGGTCTAACATTTTCTGGACCTGTGTGAAACTCACTGATGCCCTCTGGCACGAAGCCCCAAAAATTAGTTGCCTGCAGTGAAGCAATCCACTGGGGCCTGATGAAAATACTTCCATCAAGCCTTTCTTTCTTTCATCTATTGCCCTTTTTTCTTTGGAGCAATTTTTTGACTCTCTACATTTTCACCTGCAGAAAATGTGGGCTCCTTTACTAAAAGGGTGAAACGTCTGGTGAAGAGGCCAGCAAGTTCAATCCCTACACAGCCTGGAAGGAGGGTTGGGGGGGGGCTACATCTAAGCATGGGGACAGGAACCACCACGGAGATAGCTGTGGGAAGCCAGGGACGTCCAGACCCACCAGGCAATGTGGGGAAATGCTGCAGGTTGCTCACAGGTGAGAGTGGATGGGGCAGGACTGTCTCTCCATACAGGTCACCTGAGCTGCAGGTTTAAGGCATGTGGATCTTCAAAGCCACCCCTGCTGTGCTTTGCAAAAAGACACTGTGAACCATTCAATTAAGACTAACAGGAGGTACATTTTTTTTTAGATTTAGGAAAGGAGACTCAAAGCCTGACCCTTCTGCAAATGTCCCATGTGCCTCTGGGGCATGCTGAGCTTTGCTTTTACATTGGTTGAGTTGGAGACTCAATGCCAAATATCTTCCCTGGCTGAACTTTCAGACATTGCCCAAGCTGAATCAATGCCAAGGTGTTTCTCAAGTTTTTTCCTCACCAAAGGAACCACCCAGAAGCCATCAGGGAGCCAGTGCAGCTGTCTGTAGTACAGACACTGTTTACAGCAAAGGACACTTACCACCAAGTGCTACACCAGTTTAACCAGCTAACTGGATTTAAGATGAACCATCACGTGAAGCATAGCAGACCATACAGAGGCACAGAGGTACAATCATGAAACAGAAAAAGGGGTGATCACAACCTCTTGGCTATTTACAGCCTGGAGAATGAAAAGCTGTTCTGACTGCTAATGGCTGTGATCACTTCTTTAAGCTTGTAGAAACCTCTCTGCCCCTTAGGTTGCAAACCCAAGGACAGGCGGGGATGAATACCAACAGGTCTCCTATCTTTGTGACTTTTCCACCAGTACCTAAGTGATACCATCAGAAGAGTTAGAAACTCATGACTGCAGGGTCATCTTGCAAAGAAGCTTTTAGAAATGGGTTTAATAAACCACTAACCAGGTCAAAGACCATTGGGAACCTTTGTGTAGGACTTACCCAAAGGCGGTAGAAACATCCTGTGTAACGGAAAAAGAAACTCAGCATTCAGAGGTGAAATTTACTGATAACTTCCCAAAAATGTTTCTAACATTTCTCTTTGCCCAAGATAGGAATGTAATAGTTGAGAGGAAACTGTTTTGGGAAACGGCTCTCTGGAGCACCACTACCCTGCTCTGTGCTCCGGAGTGTAAGGAGGCAGAGCTCACACAGGCAGCGCTTCTCTCGTAAGAGAACGGATCCCAGATTGGCTAGAGCCATTTATTATTTTTAGCCATGGAAAAATATTTGATAAACTGCGTGGTTTAATTGGTGTACGATCCATCGCTTAAGCAGCAGGCTTTATCACACGATCAATTTAAAGACAAAGCAAGAACATCCTAGCAAAGCAGAGCCTAACCTGGGTACTGATAACGCACTGTCAGCAGCTGCAGGAAATGGCTCAGGGGCTGACAACTGAATTTATTAGAAAGAAAGACCTGGGCTCCGATGGATTTGGTCTTGTTGAAAAATTAATGGATTTATAAGCCTCCTTTGAGCTTTTTTGAAATGCTAATACCTATTTTTATTTGTATTACCTTGATTTTAATGATTATACTCTTATATGTGAACTGTATATAAATATTGACCTTGTCAGATGTCCGCTCCCTCCACTGGTGGAAGGACCCTGGTAGCTCCCCGTGCTCTATGTTTTCTGTGGACACAGGGAGAGTGTCTAGCTCATGTAACTGTAGTTTTGCTCCATTCATACAATTAGTTTAAGAATATTTTTATAGAATAATTATCTAAACTTAGGGTAACTTGATGGAGGAGTGCTTTCTAAAATCAGATGAGTTGAGCACGAAATATCATTTGTGCTAATCTGTCTGAAACTAGGAAAGTGCAAAATGTGCTGTTGGGAGGAATTATCTCTGCAGTATTACAGGCCAGGAAAAAAATATCTGTTTATTATACAAAATAAAAAGTATGTATAACAAAACCTTAACTTATTCTCACTTGTTCCTGGCTAAGTTAATATGTTATTAATTGTGCATTTGTGGATATAATTTGAGGGGGGGGGCTGAACTATCTCCAGCACTGCAGCCACTTAACTGTAACAATCACATTTTCTTTTTAATAGAGTTAATTTTTAAAGTGATCTCCAGAGGAACAGATGGGGGAATGAATTCTCTATGGGTATCTCCTGATATGCCGACACTCAGAGAGCAGAGCAGTGGCTACTGCCAGGTGCATCTACCTTGTAGTCCTTCTTCTTCTCCTGTTATCTTATATCTGGGGACCAGAAGTAGAAAAACAGCCTCTTGAAGGTAAAAATTCCTCTGGCATTTGAGCTACCCTCACATTGCAGTCATCTGCTTTGTAAACAAACTCCTTGCTGGGCTGCAGTATCCCACAGTGGGGTCCTGTCCTGGGGGCTGGTCTGTATGTCTGTAAGCACAATGTGTCGCCAGCAACAAGGGAGGAATGAGAGTGTAAGGAGAAAGTCCAGAGAGTACTCCCTGGCCCACTGATCACAGGACCAAACACTAGAATAATTAACTGCTGCCTCATCCTCTATTCCCTTTCCCTGTTGGCACGTGAAGTCTTGCTACACAGGAAGCAAAAATCCCACTGGCTTCAGTTAAACTGGGATTTCACTCTGGATTGCATCATCATATTTTGTCATTAATTACTGCTCCATTGCATTATCTGTAAAAGCAAAGAGCAGCAACACATCAGTCATAAAAAACATGAACTGTGGCTTTTTCACGTCCTGTGAGTTTGGAAGGAGGTCTCAGACGAGGTGGATTTGGAGGCTGGAGGCTGCTCTAGTGGGTGGTCTGAGAGGCTCCCTGTGCTCCTGCAGCATGCCCTCTCCTCCTCATGCACACACCCTGCTGCCAGCAGAGGGGCTGGGTATTAGCACCCAATATTTTTAATCCAAATTCTTAAACTGGAAAGCATGCTTTCTGGTTACCAGCTAGAGTACAGCATTAGTTCAGGCAGCTGATTCCAAGTATCCATAGAGAATAACGCCACCACTGCAGGAGGAGCTGCCTTGGGTGGCTGATGCTTGTTTAGGGTGCCAGTTCTGCACTAGAAATGAAAGAAGAGTCCTGTGACATACAGTTAAAAGATATTTAATAATGGTAATTACAGCACAGTAAATAGGACAGAAAATGAAAAAACCAACACTTTTCTTTGACATATATTTTTCTTTAAAATATTACCTGTATCTTCTACCAACATCTGAACCTCACCACCACCCTCCTAGAGCACGTAGAAGCTGATCACTGATGCAGAAGATAAATGTACCCTTGCTCATAGTTTGTGATGGTGGGAAGCCTGTTTAAATCCTTCTATTAAAGTGATTTACATAATAGATAGAGCTGATTTTGAGCAGCCTGAATTATACATCCAAGAAGATAAAAAATAAAACTTAGCAAAAGCTGATGCCTTTTTATTTTCAAAGAATGAAATAATGTATTGTATTATTACTAATGACAGTAATGCTGTGTTTATCTGACAAATTTGGTTCCAGATCTTCAAAACAAGTGATGAGGTGCCCCAGATGCAGCGCCACATCTGCCTGGGCTCAGAGAAGGAAGGGTAGTGCCAGGAGCTGGTGGGGAACAACACACCCAGGAAGGAAAGCCACTGCCTGGAGAAAAGCCCCCTGTGATGCCCAATAGTGTGTGCACACACATCATCCCTCTGCTAGCGGGCAGGGTTTTGCAAGATGTAGATGACAGAGGCAAGAGATGACAGGGTTCTGTGAGGCATCAATGATGTTTCCAGGAAGATGTCTCAGGAGACAAGTATTAGTGTGACAGCTACTGATGTGCTCAGCCCCTGCTGCCCACCGTGCCTCAGTAGCACGGGTACCCGGGTGAGGATGCCGGCCGTGCCCCCAGCTCCCTGGGCTTCCTATGTGCCACCCCCTCCCCAGCAGCTTTGCCACAAGCAGCAGCATTTCTCCATGCAATCAGGCCTGTCACAGGCAGTGGGCAAGGCCTGTCACAGCATTGCATTAGATTGCGCTATATGCACGACTGATCAGTATGTTTGTTAATACAGGCACATAAAGCTGCATCAGTCCTCAGCAAATGCAATATTCATGGAGGTGGGGTGTCATGGGCATCTCTCCCCATGACCAGAGCAGTCTGTGGTAAATGCAGGACAGGCAATCTCATGCCTTGCAACTTGGACACCCTGTAGTGAGGATGCTGGAAAAGAGCAGGAAAAGACTAATACATTCAATACCTGGCAGCATGGCAGAACAAAATATAATCAATATCTAGTCCAATTAGAGCAGTGGTCTGAGCTTTTTACCACCTTTGCCAATGGTTGCTCTTTAACAATGGCAAGAGAAGGCTTCTTGAAAACATGGGAGCCTGTTATTCAGTGTATTTTCTCCCACTGAAAAGTTCTACCTAGAGACAATCCAGGGGTTTTTCTTTGCTTTGTTACATTTGCTTTGTTTACCTTCTGGCAATAAAGCTTTCAAAATGTGATTTCTCCATTAATTTTAGAGTATTATGTTACACATCACAGAGCACTTCCTATTTTTGGTTAAGACAAGTTGTCTATCCTCTGTCAAAGCCAGATTTGATTGCTCTCCCACTCCTGCTTCTCACAATACGGAGAGAGGGTTTATTGCCCTACTTGCACCAGGCTGACTCCTTATCTGCACTTGGGCAATCAATCCATGGGTTGGTGGCACTGTTGCTATCTTTTTTCTCCTCCACCTACATGCAGCACAGGGTCAGACCAGAGGGGCAGGAGCATTAAGGTCACAGTGCTGGGAAACATTTCTAGTCCTCAGCCTGTCCCAACCACTCCTGCCTCACCCGTAAGGACTACAGCCCACGTTTTCATATGCATTGCCCAGTTACATTAAATGGGAGTTGTGTGCTCAGCTCTGCTCTCAGTCAGGAGACAAGTGCTTCCCAATAAGGCCATTTGTCTGGACACTTCCCTTTTGGGGGCCAGATACTTCAGGCCTCAAGTTTAGGAGATGGACCTTTCTTTTCCCCCCCGAAACTGCAGCATTTCAGCCTTAAGTACGAGTTTATTCCTGGATAGCTGAGGACAAAGTGGGGCTGGTCATCGCCTTTATTTCCACATCCACCTGAAACTACTGGCTTTTGCAGCACTTGAGCTAAGAAATGTTGATTTATTCATCAAGATGGATGTGCACAGCTGTAAACAGGAAATAATATGCACCGTGAGACTTTTTGCTTCTGTAAATTTAGCTTCTGATTCTGTTATATCATGAGTCACCACAAGGAAGGTCTAGGGTTTTCTTTCACCCATCCTCCAACATATTCCTAAACAGTTTTTAAATGCAATTTAGTTGGTTCAGTTTCCAACAGAAAAAAAAATACTTCCAGTCCCTACCAATTGCATCTCACTTATCCTTCAGGAGCCAGATATGGGGCTCAAAGAATGAACCCATATTATGGGTGCCAAATCTCGTAGTTTATCATTAAGTTGATAATACTCTTCACCCTCATTACTATTCCATCATTAGGATCTGAGTGGTTTGAGTGTTTGACTAAGTGGCTGTTTTTTCTCCTCAGAGGTATATGAGATGCTGACTCTCAGCAAGGTGTCCTGAAAACCTTTTCTTAATGAACAAGTGATTAAAAGGCTTAAGTGCAAGTAAGCATCCAAAACACAAACTGCATTATCAAAGAACAAGCCAGAAATAGGCTAATCCTCCGTGTCACTGAGAGCACAGAGGTCCTTCACTCAGATACTCTTGACACTCTCTGGCAGTGGTAGCTTCTGGGCAGGGTCTCGCGGGCCAGCTGTGCTGTGGCCCAGTCTCCATTGTGGGTGGCTGGCTTGTCCTCTGCCAACCCAGAGCAGAGCTGGTTTTTCCCTTCTCCCTGGACATGCCCCTATTCCTGGTCTCAGGCAGCTCAGGAACACACTGTGAGCATCTGGCTTCTACCAGGGCTGCGTCTCTGTTGACTTGGCTGATAGGTCAGCTTTTAATATTTCATGTGGAAGTACCTGGAGATACTGCAGCAGCCAGCATCCCTCCTCAAGGAGCAGAGATAGCTGTGGCAAAAGAAAGCACATCCACTCTGGAAGGAACATCAGCCAGGGAAGTGCATCACCCCTGGAGCGAAATCTCAATCCTTCAGAAATCAGGAGAGGTTTAGTCAGTAGTTGCAGCAGAGATCAAATTCCACCTCATTTTCCTCACCAGACAGGAGTGTCGTGCAGGCATACCGTGGTGCTGCTGCTGAGGAACACCTTGGTGCTGCCCCACTGCCGAGGCAGCCTGTGCACAGTATCACCTTCCTCCCCAGCTAGGTATGGGATGAAGAGGAAGGCTCCGGGGAAGCAGCGGTGGGTGTTTAACACACCACGCCAGGATCTCCAGGAGCTCAGCATAGCACTAGTGCCAATGCCATGTGTCTGGTCAGGGCCCTTTGGTGGCACAGGCTCCTTGTTCTCAGCATGAATAAAGGTGGAAAGATAAAAATAAAACCTTATCCCTGACATCTGGCAGAATTTCTCTTCCATTTGTCTCTATTTCTACCCTCTTCTGCTCCCATTTGTTCCAGCAACTGAAACAGCAGGACAAGCTGACACTATCTGTCATTACCCACATCATTTTCAGCGACACTGGTTCAATTAACTGCCCTCACAGATGTCTTCATGCTCATGAGAATGAAGTTTCATTTCCCTGGCTCCAGAGAATCTATTTGTGGGGATGGGGTCAGCTTGGTCGTCTCTGGTGTCCCGGGAGTTGTCTGGCTGATGTCTGGTTCTTCCTATTTCCTGGTCACCCCAAAAGACTTAGGTCCCGGTTGCCCGTACCATCCCAGCACCACCTCTGAGTTTCACCACCACCAAATGAATTAAACCTCTGGTCTGATCTCCCCAGCTGAAGGGGGTCTGGTCATCCCAACCCCTGTGATTGTCTTCCTCTTGTTAAGTCACTTTGACAGCCTTTCTCTGAGCGGTGTCTTTGGTGGGGCTGCCTGGGCAGGGATCCTCACTAATGTCTGGGTTTGCCCAGTGCTGCCAGGAGTGAGGGCAGGGCAGGCACCACATCAAAGGCCTGAGGAGGAGCCATCCTCTCCTGGCTACGATGACCTGGAGAAGAGCTGCCCAGTTTGCCTCTGTTTCTCTGACAGTCTTATTCTGGAGCATCTTGTTCATTGCAATTCGCTTTAGTGACCAGAATTTAGCATCCTTAGTTTTGATTTAGGTTGTGGTTTCTATATAGATAGCGTCTGGGCACTTATGACTTCCTTGCAGGTTGTCATTAAGGGCTGTGTATTAGTTTCCAGCACTGCCTATTTTCTCCCAAAGGCACCTCTTCTCCTTCCAGTCATTTGAGACACCTGGGGGAAAGGAACAGTTTGCATTTGCAGACACTGGGTTATGACCTTGCTTCAGCTGCAAAGGACTTTTGACAGAGGAGAGGTTAGTATAATCCAGGTTATAATAGACTTATCCAGTCCTGGACCTTGGTTAACATCTCATTCTTCTTCTCCTGAAGAGAAGAGGGTGTACAAATCATCTAATATACCTTGCCCAGGGCTGCAGGCGCAGAACTGATTCACTGGAGAGCAGGGAATCCAGGAGAAATGCTTTATTAACTTCTCACCCTGCTGGCAGTCTAGGTAGGGGAGGTGGGAAATGGAAGCTTCGAATTAAAAGTCTGATAACTTGCCAGGGAGATGATGACAAAAATCAAAAGGGAAAGCACATTTTATTTGCAAAGTTCAAGAAGGGTATTACAATCAAGAAGAGGAAAGCAAATTGAAGCATAAAAAAAATAAAGCACTTGATAGGAGCTATTTCAAAGGGTGGCTAAAAAGTGTTTCACTCAAACTCTCTCATGACACCAACTATACTCCCTCCTCCCCTTTGTCCCCCTCCCCCCAATTAATTGGATCACAGCTGTTTGCAGTGCCAGCCCAGCTGAAGCTCTGGTGCTGCTCAGCGTAGGCAGTTTCAGGCTGTGAGGGAAGAAGCCACACTGGGTTATTCCAAACTCTGATCCCCGAAACCAGCTTATGTGTCCCTGACCCGGTGCAGAGCTGTGTGTTGCAATAAGGTTTATGTCACAAGTGGGGATGGTTAAGCCACCACTTTGAATACTGAATTTTATGGCACTGATCTGTCATCAGTTGAGAACTTTGTCTCCTTCCTTCCAGGACAGGCTGACCCAAAACAGCAGTGATGGGCTGGAGGCAGTCAGACCCTCTGCTTAGTCCAGCTTGGAGGCAGGGAGCTGGCAGAGAAAAACACAACTTTAGATCAAGCCTGGCTTCGGTTTCGCATTCCTGTGGGCAGGCTTAGCTAGGAGGACAAGGGTAGGCATTTTTGTAAAGGTCAGATTTATTCAAAAGAGGTGTAACCTTATCTTTGGAGATAAGTAATTCCAGTGCAAAGTGTCCCCAGGTCAGGAGACCCCTCTGAGAGGAGGGGAAAAAACCCAACACCTTGCAAGTCTGCTGGTGTTTGTACAAAAATACCCATCTCGTGGTACAACAACAGAAGCCTCCTCCTCCTTCCCAGCCCTTGGTCTTCTCTGAAAGCTTTAACTGGTGACACTTCAGGTACTTTGGGGCTTCTATTTAAAACCTAAAACCTATTTTATTGCTCATCTTCAGACAAAAGGGGAATGCCCTGTGAGAAAGGTGGGCTCTCTCCACCATAAGTGCTCTTATAATTGTACACTACCCTTTGATGAGGACAGTGATACTGTATTGACATATATATGTACTTATATATTTCCCTCCAATCCTGTATTTTATTTGCTGTTCCTGAAAGCTGTGAGGGCAGGGGTGCCAGGCCAGGCTACGCTCTGTTTAGCTGCATCTCAGAGGGGAGAATAGGAGAGGCTGCAGGGAGAAGGTGGGAGTGGGATGTGCACTGCCGATGCTCTCCCAGAGCCACGAACTCACTTCCATCACTTTGCTGTCAGAGAGTTCCAGGGAGATTGGAAACTCTCTGAAACTCATCCCTTCTTGCAGCAGGAAGCCAAAAGAGAGCTAAGACTTTAAATAGTCAGCATAAACCTCTGCTGGACCAGTTCATCAGTGTAAGGTTAATTTCTTCAAAAGCATAGCATAAATTTTTCAACAGTTCTTCTGACATTAGAATTACCCAGATGGGCTGAGACAAAAAAAAACCCACTTCAAACAATGCATCAAATTACATTGCATCGAATTGCCCCCACTCTCTTGATACCCACCAGAACTATATGAATTACAAGTGGAATTGCACGGGCAGGTCACCAGAGCTCAACAAGGACATAGCATGGCTCAAAAAGTTTCAGGGAAAGACAAGCAAGAGCAGCTAATGCAGGAAACAGCTCCTCTGCAAGAGCAGGGCTCTACCACCAGTAAGGGACACAAAAGGACCACAGGAAGGTGGGGGAGAGAAGGTGCTGGAGATGCAGGAGCAGTGGGGAAAGGGCGTGTAGGGGGCCATGACTCACCCTTCTAGATCTTGTGTAAGAAATGTGTAAGAATCAGTCTTCAAAGAAAATTAAATATTTAGAGATCAGCTTAATGAAAATGAAATGCATAGGCACCAAAAAAAACAAAACAAAACAAAACAAAACACTGTTTTTAGCTAAACCAGGGGAGGAGGTGCCTGGGCTTATAGAGGGCTATTTACCTGAAGGGAATGGATTAACTCTAAAGTAAAAGCTTTGTGACTACTTCACTGGTTTTAATAATTTAGTTTGGTTGATACTGTTTTCCTGTAGATTTAGTGTATTTTTTTCAGTTAGTATTTAGTTTTAATAGTTGTAAACAGGCCAAACATGTTTACCTGTTTAGTAGTATGGCAAATTGGCAGGGTTTTGCCTGGTTCTGGGAACCTAGACAGTCATCTTGGAAAAGTGGCAATGACCTGAGACTGAGCCTAAGATATCTTAACAAACTGGAGTTTTAATAACCTTGTGTCATGGTTTAGGTTGGTGTTTATTTTTGTCTCATTTTATGTGCTAAATTTGTAGGGGTAACATGAATTGCAAGCGTTAATGGAGCAAATTCTGAGACAGCTGAGCATCCTTGTGCTGTTTCCTTCCAGGAGTGTCTTCATAAGCTTTTATGACTTCTATTGGCTTAGAAATTTGGGAATGCCTTTTTATGCTGACAAGTGGAAAAGAAGCACTGCCAAAATGCATGCTTCCAGAAAGGGACTTTCCTTTCTGCTGTCCACAATTCTCCCTTTTGGCATTCACACTGAGGTTTAGCATTCACTGCCTCCGAAAAGTCAACGTTTATAAAGAGATGCTAATACAAAAGTTAAAGTCAATGCTGATGTAGAAGTTACTATAAAAGCCAGGACAAGCCAGCCTGATTGCAACAGACCAGTTATTGCTACTCTGGTGCAGTAACTCCAAGGAACTGCTGTCTGTCCTCCATGGGCACTGCTCACAGAGCAGGGCACCCTAAGCTGCCTGATTTACTCTTAAAGAAGGGCTGGTGGCTAGTCAAATGCATGGGAAACTTTCCTTCTACGTATCCTTCATGGCCAATGCCTCGTGGAGAGGCAGTGATTAGATACGTGGTCAATGTGTCCTCCATGGCAGAGGGGACACCGTGGGTTTCTGTGGGATGTGGGCAGTTTCATCCTCCTGCTGATGCCAGGGAAGCACTTAGCAGAGTGATTACATCTCGGTGTTGAACTAGTGCCTCTACCTGTCAGAGCAACTCCAGCCTAGGGCTGTGAAGGTGATCAGAGGGCTGGAGCGTTGCTCCTATGAAGACAGGCTGAGACAGTTGGGGTTGTTCAGTCTGGAGAAGAGAAGGCTCCAGGGAGGCCTTATAGCAGCCTTCCAGTACCTGAAGGGAGCTACAGGAAAGATAGGGAGAGACTCTATCAGGGAGTGGAGCCATAGGACAAGGGGTAATGACTTTAAACTGAAAGAGGAAAGATTTAGATTAGATATTAGGAAGAAATTCTTTCCTGTGAGGGTGGTGAGACACTGGAACAGGCTGCCCAGAGAAGCTGTGGATGCCCCATCCCTGACGGTTGGATGGGGTTTGAGCAACCTGCTCTAGTGTGAGGTGCCCCTGCCCATGGCAGGAGGTTTAGAACTACATGGTCTTTAAGGTCCCTTCCAAATCTAACCATTCAGTTATTGAACTCTATTCTATTTATGAAAGCAGGGGCAAAGCCCTGGAACCCAGCATGTTCTTCAGTGTCAGCACAAGCATGCTGTCATGCTGCAGGTAGCAGCCAGGCTCCTGGGCCTTGCAAAAATGAAGGTAAAGAAGAAGCAGGGGATTTGGGAAAGACCTGGCACAGAAAACTAACAGCAAAGCAAGGGAAAGCAACTGATACGGTGTGAGATAAAATGAAGAATGGAAGGGCTGTGGGGTAGCAGCAACCTTATCGGGTTTTTTTAGCCTCAATCTAATTAAAAGAGATACATAATTAAAAAGAAGCAATTAACCGTTCTGTAATTAAATAGAAAAATAATTAAGTTGAAATTGAACATGATAACATCCAATTGTCAGGACAGGATTTATTTGTACTTTAATCTGATGAATTATTTTCATTGTTCTACTGATTGCATTCCTGTGGAAAGGAATTGGCGTTTCTACAGCGGGAGACACAGGTTGTTATTTCACATCCTTTGGGCTTATTGGAACCCAGACTGGGTTTATTGAAACCCAGACTGGGTTTATTGAAAGCAGGATACAATGTATATATGGACCATGACTCTATGTTTCCTCAGAAACAGCTGCATTATGCCAGTGCAGCAAGGATTTCATGTTATAATCTACGTTTTCCATCATACTTGTTTGCAACTATTTGGCCCGTTTAAAATGTAAAGGACTTTGCTTAAACACTGGTGGTGTTGCTGCATAAATGGTGATGCTCTGTCTAGAATTTCAGACCAGAATAAATAAGTACATGGACATGAAGTCCATTGTGGTGTAGTGAGTGAAGGAACACATTTACAACCACATTTTGACAGGTAGACCCTGATCTATTGGTATTTATGAACCTTCTTCTGTTTCAGTGTGCTTATGTGTAAGGTGTTTATGTGCTTTGCTACATAAGGGCATTAAAAAGTGGGGTTACAAATGCCCAGATGAAGAGTAGGTCACTTATACTCTGATGCCTTTATGGAGGTTTGAATACACGGGTTTTTATTTCCCACCTTAAACAGAGGATCAAAAAAGTCTTTTTCTCCACGCCAAAAGTGACAACTTAGTATCGCTCATCTCAGAACAAGGACATGGCATGTCTTGGTGCCTTGCTTGTCTTCAGTGGAGCTGCAGTGATTTATGAAATAACTGAAGTCTTCTGGGCAAAAGACAAGAACAGTTAGAAATACTGTAAGGATGGAGATCTATCTTTCATTTGGACATTTTCAGCTAACAAATTTCTTGCTGGTGCGGGGATTTAGGACATGAGTAGTGTCCTTCACTGCTCTTTACTTGAAGCATATTGCTATTTGTGTAGCTTTTGGTCAACTGTACTACAAGTCCTGTGCTTGCAACAGTGATGAAGTGAGCCATGTCCCCTGTGAATATATAGTAGAGGTTTGGTGGACTCTTCCAGATGAAGCATCTATTTCAAGCAGCTGCCTGTATCTGGGGGGAATGGCAAACTGTGGACCTTTTTGCAGTCTCAGTTCTGCACTTGGAAATAAAAATAATACAAGTGTGGATTTATCTGTGAAAAGATTCATCTCAGTTACGATCACAGGAACTGCCAAATTTTTCAGCCTCCTTGGAGATGGGACACTGGGCAAGCCCTGCATTAGATTCTTTGGAGAGAGGCACAGGAAAACCAAGCCAGGCAGATATCAAATGTCCTGCTGCTGCTCACATAGTTCTCTAATACTTAGACTGGTGTAGAGCACAAAACCCCAGTTTAGTATCTATTCCAGAACCTGTTGTCGAATTTAAGGAGAGAAGTTCACAGTGAGGGGTAATTAATTGGAAATCTGTACTGCAGAAAAAAATCCAGCTGTGATAATGGATGTAAAAATAAGTGTGGCAGAGGAGAGTCATATAGCTCTGAAAATACCTATCATATAGTAAATGTCACCTCATTGTTCAAGGAAATGATGGTCCTCGCCCACAAGGCTGAAAATACGAAGCTAAATTCACTTATAGATGCCTCAGTAATACTGGAAAGAGGGCAGAGAGGGAAAAACTCATAAATGAGAAACAGAGAGAAGGTTGAACAAGCTGATTTATGAGGAAAGATTAAAGTAACTAAACACACATAACTCAGCTAAATGACATCTCAGGGGAACGTAATTTCTGACTCCAAGGACTTGAAGGATTTGGCACCAAGGATTGAGAAGAATCCCCAGGGCCAAGCAAAGTTGGGAGCTATATAATGGGGAGAAATCTGTGAAACCAGACAAATGAAAATTCAGGTGGAGGCGTGAGAAATGACTCCTTACGGAGAGATTTCTTGAACTGTGAAATCTTCTCCTAAGGGGACCAGTGAAATCTTGGGTTACTTGTCACTGGAGTCTGGAAAAGCACTTGAGAATGTACTGAAAGGCACAAACCTGCATCTGCAACAGGGACACCGGGTAAGTTGTAACTCTTTTCTATGTCTGTGTTTCTATGGGTTTTTTGTTGTTTTTTTTTTTAATGAAGCTGGGTTATTTGTCTCTTTTCTATAGTATCTGCTTGCAACCCTTTGGTGCTCTGCATTCAGCATCATTCACGGCCCCAGCCCTGTCAGGCTCCCTGCACTGATACAGCAGATTCTCTGAGCTGAGTCACACCTCAAAGGAAGCCGATGCCACACCGTGACGAGACAACTCCTCTGCTTTGTTGCCTGCAAGAAGAAGTGTCACTTGCTAATTGTATAGTGCCTCTTGTCTTTCACCGTAGTTCTGCTGGCAGCAGTAGAAGATGTAGAGGTCTGTTGGCTCACATAGGCAGAGCCAGCCCTGGGTGACAGCCAGTTGCACACATGCAGCAACAGGAACAAAACTCTTGACCTTCACTTCCAAAGACAGGGCCCTCCACTGACCAACCCGCCTGGTTAGCCAGCCCTCAGTATTTTGAGGAGCTAATGATTGCAGCTTAGTGAAAGTCAGCAAAGTAAACAGTAAGTTTTACCAGTGACCCCAGGTGGCAGAGTCATTCCAGGTACATTGTAATACTCGGAACACAAATTGATCTGGGACATAAAGTGTCTTGAGAGGCAATAATTAAGAAATCTTAGCAAAATTGAAATGGAACAAGGGGTCCAGACATTGTCCCATTATTCATTTGATTTTTTGATGGCAACAAAGCAGAGATGGACTGGTCATCCTTCTCCTCAGCAAGCTAAGAAACCCTACAGAGACAGCTGGATATCTGAGGACAGCTAATTCCCAAGCCCACCCTACCTCCCTGCAGCTCGGCGTAGGTGCTGGGGAAGGGACTAAGGTGGGGTGAGTTAGTGTGTGCCCATGCTGAGATCCAGCCCAGCTCTCCTGCTGGGGCTGTGCCAGCTGGTGCAGGTCAGTCCAGCCCCCTACCTTGTGCTGGTGACAAGGGCAGGAACGAGATGTGCTGTCAGACCGAGGCAGGCAGAGGCTGTTCACTGCAGTGACAGTGGGTAGAAATTGTTCATTGCTGTAATCTGCTCTAGGTGATGAAGAACATGAAGAACACCCAGGCAACGTTTTTTACCTCTTTGCCCTCTCTGTCTGGGCTTTTCTTCTTCTAAATTTTCATATAAAAAAGGAGGAGACGAGACAAAATGAAAATGCACCAGAAGGACAATAGTCTCTGCATGGATATCTACTTTTTTTCACTCTTACAAGATGATGCTTACATCAGTCAGCATTTGCAGTGCCCAAGAGCACCCGTTACCAGTCGCCAGGATCCTCTTGACTGGCTGAGAAAAAAGCAGCATAAACATGTCAATAGAGCTCCAGTGACTTGTCAAGGAATTATAATGCAGTAATCAGGGGGGTGGAGGGGAGAAAACCCTGCCAAGTCTCAGTCAGCTCAAAGGGAGCTGCTGCTAGGGTGTAACACCAGGGCCCTCTCATCTGTGGGCAAGCCCAAAAACTTCCCAGTAGTCACTCAGTAGCAAGGCAGTGCTGGCTCCCCAGATGAGCTGAGCTGACACCCTTGGCCCCTGTGTGGCCACCTCATGCCACCAAGGGATGCCATGGCCCCTGGGTGTGGGAGCACCCCCAGTGTCCCAGCAGCAGGGGAGGGTGCTGGTGAATATCGGGACAGCCCTTTGAGCTGCCTGCAGGGATACTGCCCATTGTTGTCCGCTGTCTGTCTGAGCTCATGTCAGAGACCCAACAACCTCGCCTTCTAGAAGGTCCAAAGAGTTGGTTCATTTAGAACTAGGTTATTTGCCACAAGTACCACTCAGCACCTGATATCCAGAGCTGTCCTGACATGAAAAAAGCATTCCAATGCTTCCATGGTACTCTCCCTGGGTATTTTTTTTTTGTTAATGCAGCACATTTCAGTTGAGAAAGGCACTTGAAAAGCATTGGTAGGCACACATAAAAACATATCCACGCGGACAGGCAGCAAGAGAAGGAGTACTGCAGTCATGTGCAAATTGGGGGATACTTCTGCAAACCAGCCCCCACGGTCCTTCAAGATGCTCAACCCCCTTTGGATTGGCATAGAAACCTTTGGAAAAAGAGATTTCCCCTGCATCCAACATTGTCTACATTCCTCTCCTCTGTGGTCAGAGCAGATAGGCGCAGTATTGATTCATTACCTCAGGATTTTGGGGGGGTGATGGCTGTACTGCGTATTCCCCATGCTATCTTATCATTAATGCATTAAGGAGCTGAAAAAGCAATAAGGGCAAATGGACTTCAAAACACAGGGAACTGTCTCCATAGGGCTCAGACTGATTTACGGCAATTACGTCTTGGCAGCATCGCCAAAGCCCATTAAGGCCCGCACCTGGCTGTAACTTGAACATCCCCCAGTTTCGAGCGGGGGACTCGCCATTAGTCACCCCGGCACTGCCACGAACCCTTCTTCTCCGTGATGGAAGGTGAGATGTAAAACAATGTGGAGAGGATTAACAAAAAGTTAATAGGCTGCAGAGGGCAAATTGATCCGAACTTCAACATTGGGTAGTGTTTCAGATGCTGGGATGCTCTGCTGGCCTCCTTCCAAGGTCTGAGGAGAAGGGACCGGAGACGGAGCCTGGAGCCATCGCATTTGACTCAAGTTCTCCCTGTCTATCTGTTTTCTGTTTCATTACCAGAGGTGGGCTGGTTGTTCGGCTATTAATTTTCTTTCCCTGTTTTTGAATTTTTATTGCTTTTTAAGAGGTGTCTCTTGCTGACACCATTACATCGTCAGGGCAGCTGTGTACAAATCACCAGGAGAAAGCGTAGTGCTGCCAGAGCTGAGGGCAGAGCTTCTACAAAGCCCTCTGAGGGAGGATGCTGCTTGCTCTGAGGGCCAGGGCACGGGAAAGCTGGGTTTGCCGTGAGCGTGCTGCTTGCACCCGGAGTCAGGGGGACTAACAGTGGGGAATATGACACCAAAAACACAAAAAGGAGGGATTCTTCTGCAGCATCAGCGCATTGAGGCTGCATAAGGACTCTCATGACAGATCCCAGTGGTGAGACAGGTGTGGATGGACAAGGTTTTTGCAGGGAAGGCAGCGAAATATTTCATAGAAGTTACCACCAGTGCAAAAGACTTTCGGAGGAGTTAAAATTTACTCAGTGCTCCAGAAGTGTTTATGGCCCACGTAAAATTTACCGGAAAAATGTCAGATGTCAGTGGATTGTATTAAATGTAAATATTATACAACTTGCAGCCTCCGTTTCTTATTGCGGCTTGGCACATAGCTCTCGTGGATCTCCTGTTTGAAGGGGAGTCTCAGGAGGTGCTGCTGCTAGGTGGTGGGTTTGGAAAGGTTTCAGCATGAGCTGTGCAAGCCTATCCCTCCCCTTGGCCCCCCATGCCACACTGACTAATGACTCTTATGGTGCCTAGTTCATCAGAGAAGCCCACTGTGACAGAGACTGCAGTGACACCAATGTCCATCACCTCCCAACAAGCTGTGTCCTCGGGACACTGGCTGAGCCGGCTGGCTCTGGCCCGGTGAGGTGATGTCTTCTATGGCTGGTGTGGGGAGGAAGGAGGGAGTGTATTAGCATTACTGCTTGCTTGGAAGAGGCTGAAGTGCACAGCAGTGATTGGACCATGCAGTCATTAAACATGCTTGCATTTAATGAAGGGGAAGGCACTTTTTTGCAGCTGTCCTGGGGGCGCAGGCAAGTGCTAGCAAGGCTGAGTGTGGACTCAATGCAGCTTTCTCCATCAGCTTGTCCCCAATGAGGCTGAGAGACATCTGGTATGCTTCCATTGCTGCTGGATCGCTAATCCGTTTTCTTGGATGTTGCATCAATTTAACAAATTACTGGTTCTTTGGCCTGTCCTGTGGAACTGCAATATTGTGTTGTGCACAGGATATGACTAAGGGCTTGGTACATCTTTTCAATATTAAGATGTTTTGAGGAGTTACAATGCTAAGTCACATCAACGTGTTTCCGCAGCTGGGCTGAGCCAGGGAAAGTGAGTCAGTGTAGTGCATTGCAGCTGGTAGCAGCAGATGCTGGCAAAGGACTCCATGCCATGGAAATGACATTGTGTGTTGCCTTGCTCCCTCTGCATGGTGCTCCTGTGGTGCCAGCTCTTACCAAAAAAAGCACACAAGAATTATCTTTTTTCGCTTGTTCCTCAGAATGTGTGATGTGAAAGAAATCCAGTCCCAAACACTTCTTGCTGCAACTTTTATCACTTAGTGCTGCACTGGATTTCAGCCTACTTTTCCCCCAAAGGATTAGCTTTGATAGTACTGTTCCTGAAAATACCTCTCCTGCACTCTCTGGGAAGCTCGCTGGTACAGTGTGAGAGTACACAAAACACGGGAGCCTGGCCCATTCATGCTGCAAGATAAAGATGGTTCAGAGTCACACTTCTCATGTAAAAACCCTAAGTAAAATCTCTTTTACAGATAGACAGATTTTCACTCTGTGCTTTAAACAGTGAATTTACTATTTTTAAGTCAGGAGAATGTATGCTGGTATTATCCAAAAATAGCTTCTGGAAAGCAGCTTTGGTTCCTGCAGGCATGTAAACAAAGATGATCTTCAACTACAAATTATATCATGTTTTTTTCTAATCCAAGAGACAAGACCTATTAACAGTTCATTCATGTGTTTTCCAGGAAGCTGAGGAATCCTGTTGATACTTGGAGGACGGAGAAATTGCCTGAATGAGCAAAATCCCTCTAGTCACTATTGCAGAGCCACAGTGCGGATTTGGCTTTGAGAACAGATACCTCTTGTACAGACCAAAGAAGCAAACTCACTAAAACCGTATAATGAGATAAGCATGTGCCATTCCTGCTGATATTCACAATAAGCAGAGACAACGTGTGCTTATCAGAGACCTTGGCCTTCATGAGCACAGCAAAATGTTTACCCATCCCCTTACCATTAAGCAGCTGAAAGATGCCACAGAAGCTCGCAGCATCTCCTGGGTCAAGCATGTGCTGTAGCTCTGCATTTGGATTCCAGAAGAGGATTTGGGGGAAAAAAAAATATGCAGAAGTTTCCTGCTTAAGAAGCCCCCACCAAACCTACCAAAAGTCATGAAAATAATTCTAGGCATTAGTTATGTGTTTTGATCTGTTTATAAGTAAGTGTATTTTCTTTTCCCACAATAACAACAGCTGGGTGTACATGGGATAATTTCATACAGGATTTAGGGCTTGTGTTTCAGCCTTTCAGACTTGGGACATAGGAGGAAGATGCTGTGAGCCCCCATGGACACCTCCACTCCCCTGACAGAGGAAAAGCATGGGTTTTCCTGTCTTGTTTGACATATGTAATAAGAAGACTTCCCTTTCCAACTCTTAAAACAGGTGATTGCTGCAGCGGTGAGAAGATCTCCTTGGACGGACACAGTTGAAAGGTTAGCAGTGTTTATTGATTTAATAATTCTCACATTCTTTCTCGACAGATTATCCTTCCAGAGACATTAGCAGAAACAGAGCCCAAAACTGCAGGACAGCATCTCCAATACATTAGAAAGGCAAAAGACATGGGGGAAAGGTGATGAATTTCTCTTGTCCTGACCTATTAAGCCCTCGGTGCAGATTGGAAGATAGAATAGGAAATCCATGTTCCTATTTTCTATAGGGAACATTTATAAGGGCACTGTTTATGTTGACCTTTCACACTGAGGTCGTGCACCACTTTGTATTACATATTGGTTAGTCCATCACTGGTGCAGACAGCAGGTAGGGAGAGATCAAGGCTCAAGACCTTCTTCCCATGGGAGCTGGACAGGGAGGAATCATGTGCCCTTTTCTGAATTAGGGTGAAGTGTTTTTCTAAGGCAGAAGACTGGGATTGCAGTCTCAGAGTATGTTGGTCCTGAAGTGACAACAACTGTCAGATGCCTGCAAACACTGTGGGCTTCCCCAGATCAGATTCACCAGCTCACTGGAGAGATGAACAGCCTGTCCCTACTAACCTGCTTTCCATCGATAACCATTTTTGATCATTTTCACAGCATGAGAGGGAAACAGTGGCAACACTTGATGTTACGTTTTGGCTCTTTCCAGCAAAAAAGACCTCGTTACATGCAGGGAGGAAGCCCCACACATCTGGGAGCTGTTTGGAAGAGGCTGAACATCCACAGGAGAAATTTATCACACCTTCCAGCCAGACAATGGCAGAGCCTGGGACCTCATCCTCTCTCCACTAAGATCAGTCCAAACTGATGCGCTAATTTCCATTATTTCACTCTATTGTTGGAAAACTATTCTGAGCACCCAGCTCCTTCTCTTACTGGAGGTTTGTTCTTCACAACAGACTGTAGCCAGTGGGTCTTCTGCTTGAGTTTTGGAGTCAGAGTGGGCCTGCTTCTGAGTTGCACTCCATACTCTTGCAGCCATAGGCGTGCTGAGACCTTTAATGGGTTGCTAATTGCTCTGATTACAAAACAAGACGAAAGAGGAATAGTTGGATGATGAGCTCCCTGGCAGAAAAAAAGACACCAGTGGAACATTTTGGATGAATAATTCAGTAAGCAGGAATGGTAAATGAACAAGTCTTATGTCTGCTAGAGGGAAGGAAAAAAAAAGACCAAAGAGAAAGAGAAGACATCTCCTGCTGGAGAGAAACAGACCTTTCCAAGCTTCAGCTTCAGCTCATGACCAGCAGCACAGCCTGGCCGAGCACTTGGCCAAGCCTTTGCATGATTGCACCATACTTGGTTAGTAAACACTTTGCAAAGCGGAATAAAACTCACCTCTTTGTGGTGACCATTGCAACCAAGTGAGAGCTCACAGGCTCAGGTTCTCATGCGGTGTAAAATCCCTCCAAGTCTATTCAGTTGAAAGAATATACACTGGTCACAAGCTGGCAAGCCATGAAAGCTGGGATAGAGATTTCACTTTGGGGAAGATGTTAAATGGAGGTTTTGGTACATTTTTAAAGATTTGTGTTGGTAGAATTGGAAGGTCTTAGCAAAAAAAATGTTTCTGCAACATTAAGCGGAACTTTTTGCAAGTGTGCCTTTTTTTGGTTCCATATCAAAGGATAATATGCAAGTGCAAGTATTGCTCCTTGCAGGACAGGAGCATTTGCAGAGAGGGCTGCTTTTATTAAATGCACCTACTTAAATGTGCCAATATCAGTGCAAAACTTTCTCCCCATTCACAATGCTGGAGTGGTGATAACTTTTTTCCTCTCTTTCCAATTACTCCTCTCACCCCCATTCTGCAGATACAAACTAATTTAATCTCTTTGCTAACAAAGCTCTGCTGTCTTAATCCAGTAGTGACAACAGCAGCAAATATTTCAATTAAAACTGCATTCTGCAAAATAGCTTTATTCATTATACTGTCTCCTTTCCTTTGCAAGTGAGAACAGCCATGTGAAGGACTCGCATCCAGAAGTCTGCCAACGGAAATATGGTGGTTACTCTTCCTACTGGGAGAGGGGAAACTGCCCGAGCTAATAGAGCAAGCAGACAGGATAGAAAGCAGTAAACGGGAAACACCTATGCCAGGAGTCAAAGGCTTCACCTCAGTGTCCTGGACCATCCCTAGCTCCACTCCAAAGAAATTCTCCACCCTCTCGAGAGCATTGCTTCAGGCTGCGGAGAAGCAGATTTGCCTGTTTTCTACAAAGCTGTCATGGGTAGGTGGGTCTGTACAGAGGGGCTTTGGTCCTTGGTTGGGCACTGAAGCCTCAGAGCACTGCCCACCAGCTGCTGCCAGAGGCTCCCACAGATCAGGACAAGAAGGACACTTTTGGTTTAGGTTCCATTTTCTCTACCAGTTCATGTGCATAACTCAGGTTATGGTACCTTCTGCAGTTTGCTTCCTCCCTTGGAGTCAAACTCAGGTATTGGTTTATTTATACAAAACCAGTATGATCTCATCTGAAATGAGGTCTTAAACCCAGAACATGGAGCTTTGCATCCAGCTATTATTTTTTTTCATGGGAAAAGTAGCTCACATGAGGAGATTATCCTAAACCCCATGCAGTTCGTACAAGCAAGTGCAAAAATAATTTCTTTTCTTAGCTTCATTTGCAGCTACCCCTAGAGAAGTTAAAAGCTTGCTAAGACAAAGACTGGCCACTCCTCTTCCAAGTAAAGAAAAAATTATTCTATTTGGGAGCTTATTGAATAAGTGAATTATACATTGAAATATTTTGTACTGAAAAGCAGCCAAGTTTGCCATTGAGTACTTTCTTAACAAAAAATAAATGAATGGCTGCAGCAAGGTGTGTTGCAATCATTATTCCTGAGCAGAGAGGGCAACTCAGATCCCTTCCCCGTATCCCTTGCAGCAGCGTAAGGCAGGGACACAGGCATAGCATGCAACAGGCAGTCCTGGGATTTTCTTTCTGTGCTCTCCTTATCCAGGGGCTGGTAGGCATCACAAACACCCTGCAAGGCTGTGCCTCAATTTACTGTCCCTTTCCAGGTAGTTTTAAGCAGTCTTTTTTAAGAGGGTGGTGGATAAACTGGCAAATGTGTGCAGGTGTTGGTAGAGCTCATCTCCCTGATGATGTCTGGTGGGATCTAAGAAGCAATAATAATAATGAGAGGATTAAAGTTTTGGTGCCCACCTGCAGTAAACCCACAACTTTCAGATGATGCAGGATTCTCATGTCTACTTCAATTTCAACCACTGAGAATTTGTCCTTTGTACCACACCGAGTGCTTCCACTAGTGCTCATGCTACTTGTGGCGTACTTCTGTCCCTGGGTATTTGTAATTTAAGCTGCTGTGAAGTACCCAAAGGCTCTCTTGAAACCCAGCCCCCACAGCTTGATCCCCATGTTCTTACCAATTTATCCATCATGGAAGAATATTATGACACTTATGAGGGTGGTGTTTGCAGCGTGGAGGTCTTTGGTGAGGTCAGAGTGTGCCTCTCACTTTCAAGCGTTGAACATCCCTCCTTGGCTACCCCAGTATTACCCAGGAACCTCACACTGATGACTCAGCCTAAGAAGACAAGGATGGAGTCAGCAAATTGTGCAGTGTGGATTCAAAATCTTTCAGATGCTTCTTCATGGTTTTTCTCTCTGCATGAATTATCATAGACTCCATAAAAAAATTCCTTTCGCCAAATTTTATTTCAATATCTTAAACAGGAAATAATGCTTTTATGTTCAGTGGAAACAACAGAGACTCCCCTTCAAATGAGCTGAGTCGGAAGCTTCAGGCCCTAATTTTGCTGAAGACATAAACAAGCTCTGGATTAAAATTCCCTTATTGTATTTCCCTTATTATTCCCATACCCCTGTGGGATATGGCTCTAAGGCTAGAGAAGACAGTCACAGGCACTGTCTCAAGCCTCTTAAGCACACAATCCTTCTTTAGCATGGTTGCATCATCTCTCACTAGTTCTGAATTTGATATTTGAAACGGGTGTGTGTGCACACGTGTGTGTGAGGGAGCACAAAGACAATTGTGAAGTAGCAAAATATTAAGGAGAATGCTAATGTAAAATCTGGGTGAAGTATTTGTGATGCAAATCAGCTTGCAAACACAGTCCACCTGCTCTGCTTCAATATTTTTCTGACAATTCAGCACATTATTTATTTGCTTAAATCATTTTCTGACCTTCCCCTTACCCTCCCTCCCTAAGGAAATAATGTTGACCTTTTTTTCTCTGCAGAGAAGTCCTTAAGAGTGGCTTCTGAATGAAAACACATTGAAATAAGAGCAAACAACAAACATACTATAAATGAAAGCAATTCCATGTCAAGAGGCACCGAAGCCTTGCTGAGCATCGCAAAGAGCACTTCTGCTCCTCAGAGGAAAAGGTAGACTTTGGTCTTCCAGGTGATGCAGACAGTGGAAGGAAGGGTTCGGTAACAGTGGTAAATAGTTCGTGGTTTCAGTTGATTTCCCCCAAATCTCTGAGGGGCAGTCAATCCAGCCACAGCAGACATGCTACCTAAGTTGCACTGGGTAGTGGGACATCCATTACGTGCCCTATTTAGGTTCACCCCATGGGCTCTTCCAGGTACGACTATGGCTGGAGCATCTGGACCATGCCTGCCTGTCTGGGCAAGGCAAGACACAATCGGGATGATCATTATCTTGCACAACAGAGAAGAGGAAAGACTCACCATACAAGCATAAACATTTTTCAGAATCAAGAATATAAAAAGAAAAGGAAAAAAAACCCCAAACTTTGAGAAGTCTCGCAGCTGCTACTGCTGATTTGGTATGTGACTCAGAGGGGAGACTGTACGCTATAAATGGAAATGGGTTACTTACAATTTGACTGATAATGTCTTAGTTTTTGTAAGAAAAGTGTCTTTTGAAGAAATACTATAGTGGGGTGGCAAGCTGTACCATATGTTCTTTGCTGCAGCTGACTTTATAATACATCTCAGCTACACTTTAAACTGTATAGCGCTGATTGCATTGTAACTCCTATGTCCTCTGCAGATAAAGTTATGGAAATATAATGATCGTGCTTCAATACACGCTAGCACTGCCTATGCTATTTCAAATCATCAGACAAGAGAAGAGCACCTGCTTGCCTAGGCTTTCCCTGCTTGTTTACCACCTTCTGCACCACGGCAAGGGAGGCTTGCAGGTCCCCCGGGGAGAGCCACCACCAAAAATAAAAATTCATGCCTGCTGGAGCTGTGCTTCGACTGCATAATACTTTGTGGCAGAAGATGGATGCCTCGTGCCCTGACACAGGGCAAAACTAGTAACTACAGTTGCTTGAGCCATTCCTTCAGAGGGCTAAGTAGGGAGAGGACAGCCAGAAGAAAATCCAGACAGTGTCCCCCTCCCTGAAGTTAAACACGTCTGGAAATTATGACCATTGTACCCCAAATTAATCTTGAAATGGCTTGTCTGTTGTGAATTCCAAGGATCAGCTTCTGCTGTACCTCTGGGAAACGCTGACGCTGCTCGCAAGAGCTGCAGCTTGGCCAGCACCCCTGCAATTATTGACCTGTTATATTTTGATATTGTGGGAAGGTTGAAGCCATCTGAAATTCTGTAGTTTGGTTTCCCAGCAATGCCTTGCTGGTCAGCGCTAGCAGAGCCCTGCCTCTCTTTGTCTCTGAATAAACAAACTGGCGAGATGTCTATCTACACTTGAAAGCCTGGCTAAGTATTGACATTTGCAGGGAAAACAATTTGTCACTGTAAAACTGTCCTTACAGGGTGAGCCATAGAAAATGGTTGAATAATAACTCTCTCCCTGAAGACTTTGATGCAGTGCCTTTGTTGTTGATTTTACCAGCAGGCCACCTTCACCATTGCTTTACATATGATATTTTAAAGTGGGACTGGACTGAACAGTTGTCACTCCGGAAAGTCTATTTACACCACGTAGTTGGCCTCAGTCCTGGGCTGCTCAGGTGCATGAAAGGCTTTGCTGTATGTATTATGGCAGAGAAATGTAAAATCACCAGGGAGCAGTGGGCATCACAGTGTAAGGAGTCCTTAAGTTCCTGTGCTTTACCCTTTGCAGCCTCTGACAGCATTCACTGCTGCCCAGCAGGGTTGGTGCCGTCCTGCATGTTAAGCTGGATCTCAATGGCTCTTCCCCTGGCTGTTCCACCTCATCTCCCTCATCTCCCAGGGCTGGCCAAAGTCTCAGGCAGGGCAGGTGCTCAGGCTATGTTTTTCCAGCGGTAGCCGAGGCTGGTTTTCCTAATTCCCTGTGTGCCTCCAGCAGGCATTAGGGTGATGTCCCCTGCATGGCTGGTTATAGTGGCATTACACTCAGAATTGTCTTGGTTGGAAGGGACCTTTAAGATCATCTAGTCCAACCATCACCCTAAATCTGATAAAAACCCTACAACTCATTGCTAAACCATGTCACTAAGCACTATGTCAACCCATCCTTTGAATACCTCCAGGAATGGTGCCTCAACCACCTCCCTGGGCAGCCCATTCCAATGCCTGATAATGCTTTCAGGGTAAACATTTTTCCTGATATCCAATCTGAACCTCTCCTGATGCAACTTGAGGCCATTTCCTCTTGTCATATCATTTGTGACTTGGGAGAAGAGACCAGCCCCTGCCTTTCTACAACCTCCTTTCAGATAGCTGTAGGGAGCAAGAAGGTCTCCCCTCAGCCTCCTTTTCTCTAGATTGAACAACCCCAGTTTCCTCAGTCTCTCATCATAACACTTTCTCCCCAGACCCCTCACCAGCTTCGGTGACAGGGTAACTTCACTGGACCCGCTCCAGGAACTCAATGTCTTTTTTGTGGTAAGGGGCCCAAAACTGGACACAGTACTAGAGATGGGGCCTCCCCAGTGCCGAGTAGAGAGGGATGATCACCTCCCAAGTCCTCCCATTAGGCGTATATTACCTCAGGAATTCAAAAAGGGACTGTGCCAGGGCGGAGGACCTGATCTTTTTGTGTCCTCCTAAGCAAGGTTGCCTTGAAAGATTATCATTTAACCAACACTCTGATAGCAAATCATTTTATGTAAGACCAACGGTGAACAAGCAGGTAAAAAATGCAGTGAGAGACGGCAAGAGGTGATGGTTTGCACATTGCAACGTTGTACACCTCCTTCATATCCATCAGCCTGAATGCATTGGATCCGCTGAATGCGCTATGGGATGAAGAACGTACAGGCTAGTTGAAAGAAAAGCTTAATATCACATTTAAACAGTGACTCAGTGACTTGCAGAGATAATTCCCGATATGCTGGATGGATTAGCATGAGAGCAGGAGTGACTGTGACTCACGTCTGTGGGGAAGGGGGATGGTGGATGGGGAAGGGGGCAAGGCTGGGAGGGGGGGTCTTTGGTGTTGGGAGGGCAGGTGGATCAAGACCTTGGAAAGCTCTGTGGGATGGAAGGATGCTACGAGAAGGAGCTGAGGGGTAGGTGAGTGCCAGCGACTGTGGCAGTGCATGATGAGAAGATACCTCCTGTCCTCAGTTGATGAAAGCTCTTGGGAGCTCCAAAAGTTCTGGGAAATGGCTTTGGGAGCAAAATAAAAATACATGTAAGCCTCATGGGAAGGAGCCTTGGAAAAAAATTCCCCCAAACAAAGGGTGTTGTATAATGGCTGCATCAAAATACTGTATCAGTGGAGGTACCACGTGGTGAGAGGAGCAGGACAGGGACAAGGGCAGCAGAGTTACACTGCACCTTGCCTGCAGCCTCACTATGTGTCATCCCTCAAGCAGTGGGATGGCATTGCTGCTGCTTGCTGCCTTACTTGCAGTTGGCAGCATCTGTGAGTTGGGGAGTGGAAGGTGGTGCTCTTCTGCTGCCTCTGTCTCAGGCAGAGTTTCGGAGCAGTTGTGGTAAGACAGGAATAAAAAGGAAAGCAGTAGAGACCCCAGACTTTAAATGGGCTTATATATCCTCTGGGGTCCGAATATGAGCTGGAAATAAGAATTTCAGCAAAGCCAACCAAGAGAAGGGAGTCTGTCAGCTGGCCAGATGTTAGAAGTTAACTTATAAAAGAAGGCAAGGAAACATAAAGCTTGTGGTCCCAAATACTGCTGAAGATCATGCCTTACCCAGCTCAGCCACTCAAGGCTCTCCCAGAAGGCAGATGGGAGACAGCCAGGAGGTGACCAGCACAGTGACCGGCCACAGGGGATGTCTATACTGCTGTCAACCACAGGGAAAGATGGATCCAAGTAGACTCACAAAGGAAAACATCCTGATGGGAGAGAAGGGATCTGGACAGACATCCCTCTAGCAGTCCTTCCATGGCATGGAAAAGAGTGTTCAGGTAGAAGTGGTGCCAAGGAGCAGTCTGCTCCTGCCAGCAGCCTGGGAAACACAGCTCATTTGAATGATGGCAGGACCTGGATCCCTCAGCAAAGGCAAGGAGCTACTTTTTGTGTGAACTGGCAAATGTTTAACAATTACTCTGCCTCCTGGCAAGAGGATCTGAAGGCATGAGTACCCGTTGGTTGCTGAAGATAAGACATGTCATGGATCTGTTTACTTGAAGGAGGCAGTCCTTTCTGTCTCCTATGGTTATTAGCTGTAATCCACTCCTGATGTACAGTAGATGTAATTTTATCGCAATTTGCAAGTAATTAATGCCCATTGCTCACTGCTTTATGCAACTAGGTGCAGACATTTGTTTTAATATTCTTCGGATGAAGTATGCTGGAGAAGGATAGTCCTTACATCAGTATGCACTAAATTTCATCAGAGTGCTTACACTCCTAATTTCTTTGGCAGGCACAGAGGAATCAGAGGATTCACCTGGACTGAGAGAAGAAATCCCACATTACTATCAGGCAGGATACCAATGCTGTTCCTGTCTGCTGTATGTTATAAATCCAAATATCACTTCTCTCCTTCAGCGCCTGTTCCAGCAACGGTGTTGAGGGAGCAGCTTATGGAAAGGGTTGGTTGAGGTCAGCAGGGAGGTTTTGCAAAACATGTTGGCAAAGGTGTTTTCCCTCTTCCTAGTGCACAAAATGACAGCTGAGCCTGGAATTGACTCTTTTGGTTAAAGCATCTTCTTGTAGCTCCACAGAAAACTTGAGTATCAGGAGGAAAGGAAACCTCCCATCATTACCTTGGCCAGTGAGTTGACCTCTTACAAGTGCTGTCAACCTGCTCCATCACAGCAACATGCAGAGGCATGTTTGTTCCCTGCTCTCCCATCACCACAATATCATTTAATATTAAGATGCAGAGGACCAGAGGCCTCAAAGGCAGCAAGGGAAGGTTTACGGCAGAGTGGCTGTTAGCTGCTTTGGTCTAATTAAATGGCTCCTGCCTCCTTGACTCGGTTCCAGTGCAGTGAAGCTTGACTTGTTAAGCATTAGGGAAGTGTCCTGGCTGCTCACTGTTACTAATGCCTCAGTCCCAAAGTGTGACTGGATGAAATAAACTGTAAAAACCTGTCATTGCCTTCCCACCCCACTTCATGAGCAGTTGGATTTCTCTCTTGATGGGTGCCTGCACATGTGACAGCAGCAACAGACCCTGGAGGGCAAGGGGCACCACACAAGGGCAGATAGATGCTGTTCCCATGGGGCCACCACCACCCTTGGACCTTCTTTGGAGGTGTAGGCACTTATCTTCTCTGCCCCCTTTTTGGGCAGGGCAATGCGGAGCTGGCAGCAGAAGAGAACTCTGGAGGTGAGGAGCAACCTCAGCGGTAGTCCCATGAGGTCTTCTCCATAAGATCCCATGGCCCTCAAGCAGAGGTCCCCCTGAGGCACTTCCCAGTCCATCCCCTTGGTCTCTGAATTTCTAAACACCTGGAAACAGAGCCAACCAAGCCGTTCATAACAAGTAACTAACCCAACACCTTCTGCCCATTTTTTCATGTCAGGGAAAGTAGAAACAGGCCATGGTTTGAGTAAATGTGGTATTTTTGATTACGGATTATTTTTTGTGTTTTGTTATCAAATTGGCTGGTGTTAGTTGTCAGAGCACATGCCATTTAATTGGCCATTGACATCATATGTTACTCCCTCCCTTCCCTGATTGGATGAATTAAATTTTGTTAAAAAGCAGCCTTCTTTCTCTCTTGTTTGCAGATGATGCATGAACATTTGTAGCTACTTGGCAATTCTGTTTTGAGACAATAAAAGAGCTTTTCAAAATACCAAGAGAGGAAACCCAGTGTGAATACTCTTGCAAATATTTACTTGTGCTCGTATTTGCAATATTTTATTGTGTAATGGATTTAATGATGCTATTTATGAAATAATTATGATTGCTCTCTTTAATGAATTCAAATTTAACTAGGCAATTTCCAGAAATATCTATCAAAGTTAAAAGAAAATTCCAATGCACTAAATGCAGAAGATATGAGAAACCATTATAAATAATTATAGGTGTATGGTGTTTAGATATTGCACAAATGTATGTTTCACAAGTACCATAGAGGAGAGAAAACAAGCACAGAGTTACCTCAGACAGAATAACAAATTAACAAATCATAAGTCTCTGCTTCCTCAATTTGGCAGCACCAAACTGGGACTCAATGAACCGTCTTTTTCACCCCAAGTGGAGCTGAGCAGAGATGAACATATACAAAGGTCTGTTGCTACAAGACAGGGCTGTGACACCAGCCGTGTTTTAGAAACCAGAGATGCTTTCAGGGTTTGGGGATGGTTTCACAAGCAGGGCTGCCTCATCATCATAGACTTCCCAGCCTTACCCTGTGGCCCTGTCCCCAATGTCACCCCTCTCTGCCACTCGGGGAAAGAGGAAAAATAGGACCAGGCAGCAATGGGGACATCTAAGAGTCACTAAGGCTTACACATCTGCCAATGAATTCTGGCCCTGGCTGACATTTATTCTGCTGACACCAAGAAAGTGGACATGGGTACACTATTCCTCCCTACTTCTTTTCTGTTGTGCATTATACCTGTGAAGTTTCCAGCACCTGCAGATATAATTTATTGCTATCATTGTTGGAAAAACAAGAAATCAAGAACAAGCTAATATCAGAGATATTAAAGAAAATGCAGATGAGCACAGTGACACCTCCCCAAGAGGGCAGCAGTTGTGCTTTTCATGGTTTTCTTTGAAGGATTTTAAAGGATGTGTTCCTGAAAAACTGAAGACGAGATCAGTCTCCAAGACCAGTCCCTTTCTAGGCAAGTTGAGGACTGTGCATTTTCCAGTGGCCTTGACTCGAAAGGCTCCATCCATATGTCTACTGAGTCACTAAGCTGAAAGTGATAGGTTTCAAAAATCCCTTGAAATCTACAGTATCTAGGCTAGGTTTATGAAAAAGAAGCGAGAAAGACATCTTCTTAACCTGGCCTGAAGGGATGCCTAGTGAGTATGAGAGAGTGGGACCATCTCTAAAACAACCAAATTTCATTGAAATCAAATACAGTCTTTCCTCAGTTGATTAACACGGAGGTACTGCCTCTTTCCATATGGCTATTTTGACGTGTACCTTGTTTGAATATGCAACACCAACCTCTTTCTAAGTAAAGCATAAAATGTGAATTCCTCTTTACTAAGTCTGAGGCACCCAAATCTTTGAAGCAAGAAATATTTCCTCCAGCTGTCCATGCATGAAGTTGATTTATGACTAGTTTTCTGTTCAAACCACTGTAATTTTGTGAAATGATAGCAGTATTGATTCTAGCAAGAGTTTCACTTTACTGAAACTACCAGGGCAGAGGGACTAAATGGAGCCTTGGAGTGAATAATATAGCTTTCCACTTTATCAATTTCATCTGTTTTGCTCCCCACCTTCACTTAACAACCTACATCTCTTCTTTCCCCTTTAAGGCATTGGTCTTTTGCTGTGGTTCACAGCTATAAATGATGGAGCGTATTTTCTTACCTGGGAACTCTGAGCAGCATCTAAATACAATCTGAGCAATGAATAGACTGCTCGACATCTCTGAGAGGTTCGTGTTGCTGTGTGGGAAGCTGAATTCTGACTTTGAAAGATACTGAATTAGGGATGTGAAAGGTGGCTTTAAAATTTTGGGTTGTTTTTTTTTGCATGGAATAAAATATTTCTGTTTAATCTTTTCTTAAAACAGCAAGTAAGCAAAAGTATTTGCTTAGAAGAACTAGGAAGTTCCCTCTTCTGGACTAGATTCAGCTCTCAGTTACATCGATATGAACAAAGGCAAACGTTATTGAAGACAATGAAAATATCTTCATGTAAAACTGGTCTGAAGACCAGTTCCATAAACAGGCAAGTCCTCAGCCATGTAGGAGAGAAACACAACAGCACCAGATGACATTTCTGAACCAGGAACCTCAACAACCTCCTGTTTTGGAAATAAGTGAAGTTGCAGACGAACTTTCTAAATGCTCCTTCCATACTCCCTGCGTGCAGGTGTTGCTGTGCTTACATTTCTAAAATCAGAGCAAAAAAAAGTAGAAAATACAAACACTTCAGAGGTGCTATTAATTCAGCCATAGGCACAGCATGTATGTCAGCATAAATCTTCCGTAGCCTAGCCAGCTACTGAAACTGCTGCTTCTGCATTTGCTTTCTCTGTACTTACCTTAAAAAAAAGAAATTTCAGTAAACCATAGGGCTATAGAGGTGTTATGAATAAATGCCACTCAAAAAAACAACAAAAAAGAAAAAATCTTACTATGATATTTTTCCAGGCATACATAAAACATAGATTTATTTTTGCAAATGGTCCATCCAAGCCACTGGAGGCACATCAGGTGTTTTAAGATTTTGGGGCAAGTACTCAGGGAAAAAAAATGGCAAATAATGCGAACAGATTTTACCACACCAAGTAATAGTTTGGATTCTACCATTGGAAACAGGGGTTAAAGTAAAGCTGAAACACACACTGCGTTTCTCCAGAATGCAGCCTGTGGCAGTGGGACTCCAGCACAGGGGTGTCACCAGTCAGCACACAGCATCAGGTCTGAAGGTGGAGATTGGCTGCTGTCGCTGTGCTGGTGCTAAACAGCTCCATGGTGACCATGAAACCCCATCACCTGCAGCCTGTCCCCTCAGCCCCAGGAAGAGGCAAAGGCAGGTAATCGTTCAGCAGCTCCCAACACGGAGAAAAAGCCCGCATCGGGATGCAGGAGGGAGAAAGCTCCTGCTTGAGAACCAAACCAAGCATGAAATTAATATTTCCTTTACAGTGCAAAATAAAAAAAAATAAAAAAAAATGAAAACTTGAGGTGGCTTTGAATCTCCTTGTGAGAAGGGGAACTTTAGCTGGTTCACATCTGTCCCAGTAAAGTAGCCCAACACTGAAGAGGTCTAGAATGAGCTGTGTCGTTAGATCCTGATACCCAAATGCCACCTGAGTGAAATTCCTGTAGGTCTTGTATTCTCCACCCCCTGGGGAAAAGCTCACCCATGAGGTGTAGGCAGGACCCATGCGAGTCCTCAGACCCACAGGAATGGATTACCTCCTTCCACCCAGCCTCTGAGCACCACTTGCCAAAAAACACTGCAGAAAGCTGGTAGGGCTTCAGAATAGCTTTCCTGCAGACCAAAAGGCAACAGTGCCATGCAGAGTTGTGCATCAGTGGGCGTTTTTGCTTCCATGGTTGGGTTCCGTTTGTCTTGATCTCTCTGTTCCCTTTCAGGAACTGCTCTAAAACACCTTATGTTTGGAACCATCAGAGATGGGACTGACCAAAACCATGGTCTGAAAGTAAAGCTCAGGCACCCCAAGAGCTGTGAGACAAAAATAAAAACTGCCTCTTGACTAAAAATAGCACATTTCCTTTATCCCAAATGAAAATTTCTGAGGAAATTTTACTTTGTTGGTGTTGCTGTTCCCTCCTCTTTTTTCTTTTGACAACCACGTCCCAGCACTGCCCTTCCCTCCCTTCTGCAGTTTCCTAGGGAGGAGCTCCACTCTGAGTGTTTCTCCTGGCCACCTGGCACGGGAATGGAGAACCTCATAGCATTACTGATGTTCCCCAGGAGAGGCAAACTCTCTGTTTTGCCGTCACCACCAAGTAGCTGAAGCAAATCAAGCAAGCAGTGAGGACTGGCCAATAAGCGAAGCATCCCACAGCAGGGGAGGGCCACATCCACCAAGGATAGGCACATTTTAGGGCATTCTGGTGTTGGTAGTGGGCAGGAGAGTTGATGGCGCGGCAGGAGGTAGACTCTGGCTGCTCTGTGGTACCTGCTTTCCCCCCTCAAATGCCCTGTTAAAGGATGTCTGACAGGAGGAAGCAGCTGGGGTGAGGAGCCACTCGATGGTCTTTGGGTGTCACCATGCTTTGGTCCCTCTCCCTGGCAGGATGCCCCCCCAGCTCCCGCCCTCGTTGCACCGTCAGGCTTTTAAATTCCCCGAAAGCGCTTTGGGTTTGGAGAAAGTAATAATTAAAAAAAAAGAAAAAAAAAAAGAGAAACTGGAGGAAAATGTCTCCTTGATTGCTGAGGCACTGATGGCAGGACCCCTCCTCCCCAGCGGGTTTCTTTCCCTGCCGAAGCACTTAATCAGGCTGGCCCCGCTGCCTCCGGCAGCCGCCCTCCCCACAGCAGCAGCAGGTGCCCACCAAGGCAGCCTTGAGAAATCTCCTCATCACCAGCAAAATGACCCTGATGATGGCACAGCAGGTGCCGAGTGAAGACAGCTCTTAGCAAGCACAGAGGAGCTTCACCGCCAGTGCTGGAGCATCTCGCCTCTCACCTCTTCTAGCAGCAGGGAGCCAGCTCAAGCACTGTGCCGGGCAGACCCCTTGGGCTCTGGCCACTGGCTGCTGCTCCTGAGGATGCTCAGCCCTGAGCCCTGGTGCTGATGGGGATGGCACAGCCCAGTGTTCCCCATTTTTAAGCTGGAGGGCTTGTAGTTCTGTGGACAGCAAGGAAACACCAGGATTTCAGAGGGAAGATGGCATGAAAGGGGTTACTTGTGACACAAAGCAACTTGACTGACCATTTTCTTAAAGTTGCACCTTCTTTTTGCTTATAGCTGAATGTGTTCTGGGAAGCTGTGCTTTCACATATCACATCCACACAGGGCCCTATCCCCAGTCTGAGCTGATCTTTGTGAATGAAGGTAGAAAATACAGTTTTGGCACAACCCTAGTGCTTTTCCCTTGGCTTCCACTATGACAACCACCAGCGCTTTCCCATGGCCCACATCTCTCTGCCCCAGGCATTGCCAGGGTTACATCTCTGTCCTCCCAACTTTACTTGAGGTGACGTGATTACAGTCCCTGTCTCCTCTGGATAAATGTCTTCAGTTGCTGAGCAACCTCCACACCAGGATTAAATTAACTTTGATTACAATTATAGACAGCACGAATCAGCCCGCACCATCAGAAGAAAGCAGAGCGCAGCCTGTTTTTTTTCTGGTGGATTTTTTTCCTAAAGCACAGCTCTCAGGGGGAATCGCATCTCCCCTTTTGCTTTGTGCCGAGCACGGATGTATCCCAACACTGGTGCTTTAAATGCACAGTGGAACCAAGCACAAAAGAATTGATTTATGCGCCTGAAAATATTTCCCTGCATGGAGAAGGAAAGCAGAGGGGAGGCCCAAGTGCTGATGGCAGCTTTGCTCTTATGCCAAGGTCCTGAAACTTCTAATGAAACCAATAGGCTTAAATACAGGCACTCTTTACTCCCATAGGGCCCTTGCTGTCATCTCCTCCAGGTTCTCAGTCTGATATATGGGAATGTGCAGTTATTATATATAGCTGCACAGGTCGCTGGAGCAAGATCCCCAGCTGAGGGGATCATCTCCAAGGAAACCCTGGGCAACAAAGCAATGAGGGGTTGTGGGTGACTTGACTCCACAAGGATCAGATCTACAGGTTGCAGAGAGGGAGCACTAAACTATTTGTTGTTCATGGTCTTTTCTACCCATGTCTGGAGCAGATCTGTCTGTCTGGCAGGATGTTTTTGTCATGGCCAGTGTCGCACCATGTGGGTTGCAGTGCATTATGGATGGACCAGCAGGAGAGCCTTCCACCAGGGTCTAGAAAACTGAGGGCTGCTTGAAGCACTGCTCCCGGCCTCAACGAGGTCAGGCTGCTCTGCTCCTTGCTCTTGTACCTCTTTGTTTCGTGACCTCTTCTCAGACAAACCAGAGCCTCTCTTTCCCTATCTTTCCCTCTTCCTTGGCTCATTGCGTGGGAGAGAGCTGAGTGCTGGCCACCACCAGCCTGCAGGAGAGCTGCTGGCATCACTCTGAAGCACTTACTAAGCTGTTCATTCAGGTAAGATCCTCCTTCGGGTAGGTGGAGATGAAAATGGTGCAGAGAGGTATATCAGTGTGGGAGCTGGGACAAGTAGCACCAGCAAGAGGTATGGAAAGCGCAGGTGTAGTTAAAATTGAGGTGAGCTTGCTAAATGCCTTAGTAGAAGGGCGGTGTTACTTCTCTCCCTGAATTAGGAGGAGGAAGAACAGGACAGGGCAGAGCAGGATCTTTTGCTCCTCTCTGTGGTCCCCTGGCCAGGAGACTTTTGCCAAATCAGTAGGTAGGAGCATTGTTTGCTGCAGGAATTGGCCAGCAGCAAATGACTGCTCCCCAGTGAGAGCAGGGAAGGAAGTGTGGAGGCTCATTACACTTAATGTAATTACTCTGGACTCACAGCAGGGTATGCGACAAAGGAATTTGGTCTTCTCTCTTTTTCTCCTCTCCCTGCCTCAATCTTCAATGATTCAAGGGTCTGGTCCTACCAGCCTGTGATCCAAAGTAGCTCTCTGCAGCTTCTCCTTAGACAGTGACACTCTTGGACTTGCACAGGCAGAAGTAACATGGCAGAAAAATGTATAAATAAGACTAACAGAAGGCCAAGGCTGCTGCTGTGCAAAGGTCTGAGGCAAGAAGCGAAGCTCCTTCCCTGGTATTGCCCAGTGGGCAGGTCCCTGTGCTGCCAGAGCTGCTGCTCTCCCAGCTCTGCCAGAGAAAGCTTGGAGCTGCTCTTTCACCATCTACCCATCACCTGTACATGAAGCATGGCCGTGGAGGCCAGCAAAGGATTCCCTTTGCCTGGGACCCACCACCACACCTGCAAAACAGCTGGAGAAGCATCATCTAGGATGTCCTGGAGGAGGGTGGGATATAGCAGTTTTGACCCACCCAGTCCTCCCTCCCCAGGTCTCAGATGTGCCTCCCTTGCTTACTACTGCAGGAGATGGAGGTGGCTAAAAAGCTGTTGCAGTGCTGTTCCTGCTTCCCCAGGAACACACCTGTCCTCAGCACCCTGTGCACTGGGATTGCACCTCTTTCCTGGCACAGATCCCCATGGTCCTGGGCACTGACCTTCACTCTGGGGCTCCCAAGGTTTGTTCATGTGAGCCAGGTGGGGGCCACCTCCTGCCTGACACCTTACACAGGCAGGACCCTGGGCTGCGGCAGTGGGCGGCTACCTGCACCCTAGGAAAGTGCATGGTCATCATCTGTCACTGCCCACAGCTGTCTTTCAGTATCTGTTTTCTCTCTCTCATGAGTGTCTTGATGTTTCCTGACACTTTCACCTTCCTCTTCCTTGTGCGCACGCAGGGGAAAGTGTCTTTGACTCACATTCCTGTTTCACTGTGACGCATTTCAGCCCCGCTGCAGCCTGCTCTGACCACTTGCCTGAGCACAGCGCATCAGATACACCAGAGATCGCAAGGACTTGTCTTTCCTAACCGCCTTTCTAATGAGGGGAGC
Source organism: Jacana jacana (assembly GCA_013400555.1). Lineage (NCBI taxonomy): Eukaryota > Metazoa > Chordata > Aves > Charadriiformes > Jacanidae > Jacana > Jacana jacana. Next base: position 22,564 of record VZTM01026402.1, on the reverse strand, counting down.
CTTTACATAGTCCATTCCTCACAGACTTGGTCAAAGAGACCACTTCGTTCTTATGACCATCCCGAAGTAGCAGGTCCATGCTCATCTTTTCCTAGAGTTAAGTTGGACTTTCACACAGCTTGAATTTCTTCTGTCCCTTACTGTACTCTTTGCAAAGCATCTCACACCCCTGTTTGTCCTAGCAGGAAATTGTCTCTGTCACTGATTGGTCTCCAGGAGTGCAATGTTTATCTGTTTTGTACTGCTAGCTCTACATCTGCTTGAATCCCTGAGCAGCCTGCTTTAAACAAAAGCCCTGTCTTTGTTCACTGCTCCTCATTTTCTGGTGGTGGAGGTAGCACGGGACACTTGATCCTTGCAGTCTGGCCATCACTGACTCGCCACCTCCAACTAACTCTACAAAAAGAGAAGTTGAGTTATTGCTTGCAAAGGTGTGTCCAACTCAAGGGCTCTTGTGACACCTTCAAGTTGTTGCGTCAGCAGCAGTGACGGAGGCCTCCAAAATGAGATGCCCAGGTGTTCTCTCTGCCCCCTCCCTCATCTCAGCAGCCATAGAAACATCGTTCCCAGCTATGCAATCCACATGTGCCAGCCTCCAGTTAAGGCACCGTCTGTCCTCCATTTCCCTTTCAGGAGTGAGTGTCCATAGCATCCATTTCTCCTATGCAGATAAACCCAGCTTTCAGAATATGAAGGACTTTAGGTCCATTTAAATACTTATTTGCTAACACAAAAGCAAGTGCCCCCATAATTTAATATTCTTCTGGAAGTAATTGGATAGAAGTCCTTTGTTTCTTTTCCTCCTGTCAGCTTGCATTTGTTTAATTTGGCTGTTGTGACACGAAGTGACAGATCCCATGCTCCGTTTTTGCAGAGAGCAAAACTCGGGGATTCTTCTTTCTTCATTGTTAGAAATTTATGCATTCTCCCCATTCACTCGTACGTCACTACTGTGTCAGATTACTGACCCCCTTAAGAATAAATGCATTTTAATACAGCTGACCCAGAAACCTCCCAGAGGGGAGATAAAGCGTAGCTCCGAGAACCAGCTGAATTTGCCGTAGCTTAGAGAGGAATCAGAGAAGGGACCGAAGCGGGCAATGGCTCAGTGCCACCGCTATTTCCTATTAACCAGCCTCCCACCATGTTCACATTTCCTGCTGCTCGCAGCAGTCTGGTCCCAGGGCCGCATCCTCTCCCCTGGGTGGGAAGGAGATGCTTGAAGGAGATGCAGAAGTTTTCTGCAATGCTTTCCTGGAGATGCAGATGCAGGGGAGGGTCAGGCTTTATGCGGGTGCAGAGCAGGCACCAGGGCTGTCCCAGAGATCAGGGGTTCTGGAATGAGGGGTTCTGGAATTCTGCAGACAGCAGAATTCAAGGAGAGGTCTCAACTTCTGCAAGGGCGAGAAGGCTGGGGAGGTGCATTGCAAATAATGTCTCATACTATGTTTGCCTGGCTGGCAATGTTCCTGGCACTTCTCTTTAAATAATATTTTCCAGAAGAAAGGAGAACCAGCAGGAAATTGCCGATTCAACCTTGTATGGAAATGTGAAGCTGCAGGATGCAGGAGGGGAAAAAAATAATCATCTTTCTCTTTCTAGAATTCTTTAGACTTTTTTTTTTCTCAAATTTTATACAGTGAATCTTGCTCCAGGTCCAGTTTAGCAAGTTGATTCAGACTGTTTTCTATAAAATGCATTCAAAGCTTGAAGGACTTGCTCAGTTTGGAGGACCACAGGCCAGTAACATTTTTCTTGCTTTCCAGTTTCTGAATCATGTGGTTGTCTTCAGAGTATGGCTGTGACAAATTGTTGGGGGGAAATTTGTGTCACGTTGGATGACTTCAGTTACCCATCACATTATTCTAACACCTTCCCTGAGCACCGCAGCCCTTAGGTGCTTAATCTGTGTGCTGTAATGTAACAGTGACCAAACAAAGACCTTTCCAGGCAAAGCTTCTCTTAATTTACAAACTGCAGGTGAAATGTTATCCTCAGGCAGTTTAGAATCACCACTTTGTTAGAATCATAGAATTGTCTGGTTTGGAAGAGACCTTTAAGATCATCTAGTCCAACCATCAACCTAATTCTGATAAAAAAACATCACTAAACCATGTCCTTAAGCACTATGTCAACCCATCTTTTGAATACCTCCAGGGATGGTGCCTCAACTGCTTCCCTGGGCAGCCCATTCCAATATTTAACAACCCTTTGAGTGTAAACATTTTTCCTAATATCCAATCTGAACCTCCCCTGATGCAGCTTGAGGCATTCAGCAGGTAATTTCACATGAGTTGGTGAAGGTGTGCTTGACACAAAGCAGTGGGGACCAGTGCTTCTGTATGTACTGGGAGCCCACACACCTCATTTAACCTATTAACACAATAAGGACTGAGCCTTTCCACTGTTTTATTACTGGTGATCAGTGGTGCAGGGGTGAATCAGAAAGCAGCTAAGTTCTTCTACAGTAGTAAAGACTGGGTAAGCTCTTCTAACCCATGTTTCCCTTCCTTGAGGGGGTACAAAAGCCAAGAGGAGAAAATAGCTGAAGTTTCAGATTTCAGGTAGATTTTGCAGCATGAGAATAAAAAGGAAAGCTAGCTTCTCCTCTTGTTTGGAGATGAAGAACAATTGCTCTGGAAGCCTTGGAAGATCTGGAAGATCACGCATGTGGATTTAAGGACTATGCAGTAGCCAAGGTAATATTTTTACAAATGCCTAATTAGAGAAAAAAGTAGGCTACAGAGAAAGATGCATTTCTGTGGGCTTCTTCTCTCTGATACAAACAGGTTCACACATATGCTTATATATACATATATATACTGGAGTTTATTTAAATCTAAGACACATTAAACAACCTGGCTTTAAGACTCATGATGAGATTAATCGGGCATGGTAATTACATGTGCTTGAAAATTACTTAGCAATTATACTTGAAGTTATCAAGAATTTCTGTGATGAATTATGTTAAGATTTTAATTCTGAAAGAGGTAAGGACAAGGTTAACAGAGGTCTAGTTTGAAGACAGTTGAGCACCAGATAATTATCCTGTGCTGTTGTATATTTACAGCATGTACCGCTGCCATGAATCTTCAGACCTGTTGCAATGTAATTATTTCTGTTTTCCATAATAGGAAATTAATTCTGCACCATGGCTTGGGATTCTCTGTTCAAATCCCTGGATAGTTTTTGGCAGGTGGTTCAGAGAGTAGACCTGGGAATCTCTCAGATCACCTCTGGTGGCTCATCCCACTCTCCTTTCCTTACCCACCAAGATATGATTAAGCTGCAAGATGTCAGGCAACTATTTTGGGAATTTTCATGGAAGAATATTTTAAAAATTCTGTTTTCAAAACCAGGAGCATTTAAGTTCTTTAAAAATGCAGTGCAAGGGGCAGCTTCCTGCCTGTATCAGCTGAACTAAGGAGAAGATGAAGAGTTGGCATACAGAAGCACACTTCTTTCATCTAAAAACATCTACTCTGTGCATTGGAACCAAAGAGGTCTTAACTTTCCTTTGCCAGTCTCAGCCCCACCCCCCAGGGCATATGAGACCGTGGACCTGGTGGAAGCTGGATAGAGCCAGTATCTCAGCCCCAGGGACCAGGGAATAGTTCCAGCAGGTGATGGCTGTCACACTGGATCTGCAGTGGCTGTGCAGGCATCCCTGGGCACGGTCTTGGCTGTCTGGTACTCAGGCAGAACCAGCACCCTCCTCACAGCAAACAACAGGTAGAGCCCAGATTGTCCTCAGCAACATTGCTGGGTCTTCAACGGCGTTACACAAGTGAAGGGTTTCATCTCCAGTGCCTGGGCAGCAGGAGCAGGGAGAGGTGGGGCCAAACAAAATCTCTGCAGCACTTAAATTCCCAAGTAAATATCTAATTAGAGAAATGTTTGACTTCAATAATAAATGAGCGGGATATCAGGAGACATGGCTGTACTGGCAAAGTACATCTACGGCAGAGTCTTTACAACAGGGGCATTTTTTGGCCTGCCCTCCTATTTAAGATCCTCGTGTAAGTGGAAAAAACACGTGTGCGGCTATGAAGGGTAGGGCATGACTTTCCTCGCTCTTGCTCGAACAATTTGGAGGCACCCATCGGCAAACCCACCCTCATCAATTCTGCATCTTCCTGAAAATGTACTTTTAAGCACCTTAATTGCATTTCAGAGATAACCCTGCAGGCAAAGTGACAGGAAGAGAAACCATATGGAGCAGTTTGGCGGTCGGGCTCTTTGTTTTAAATCAATCAAACATCTGCGGCTAATGTAGCTTTGGGCTGCTCCTCAGGAAACATTAGCCCTATTAGTCTGGGCTGGCAGGAACACAAAATAATATATTTATGGACAAAGCACATGTGCATTACTGCTGGAGAGGGAGCAAAGGAGGAGGAGGAAGAGAAGATCTGTGGTCAGCAATTTGCCTTCTTGGGAGGTCAGCTCCAACAAGGAAAGAGCAGGGACACGGGGTCCTGTCTTCTTGCCCCAGCCCCACACCCACCTCCCTGCCCAAGTGCAGCTTCAAGACCCACTGCCCCAAGCCCAAAGGGGAAACACCACCAAAAAGAAGCTGGGTGGCTTCTTTCCTTAGAAGAAATGAGGTGAGACGGGGCAGTGGGATGTATTGGAGTCCACAGGGGCAGAAATGGGAGGGGAAGCCTGGGTGGTGGCTGCAGCCATGAGGCTGTGTGGCTCCCACAGCACCACATTCCTGCAGGGCTGTTGTGTCCCAGCAGGCAGAGCACAGGGATCACGCTCACCGCCCACAGGCAGAGGCAATGACCACGCATGTGAGGACAGCAGGGTCTTACTAGGCTAAACCCACCATTTCACAGCAAGGGCTACAAAAGCCCATGGAAGCTGATTCCCCATATAGTGTTCCCTTTTGAATTTAGGCATCTTTCAGATGGTTCATCCCATTTCCCCCCCCCATGTACTGTCTTTATGTGTGCTCATGTAACAGCAGCAGTCTCAAGCAGAAGATGGGAGATGGAAAGGATAGCAAGACTTTTTTCATTTATGCTGTCATGTAGACAAATATGTGTGTATGTGGATATGTACCCATATATGGGAGGCATGTCCACCCGCCAGCACCTCTCTAGTCCATACACTCGTACCCCAGTTCCCTGGGAAATAGAGAACCAAGACTGAGAGCCAGAAGAGCAAGAGCTTTGGGGGTGCTTTGCAGCCAGCCACTGCCCCTGTGTGGAAGGGAATTTGCACTAGAGAAACCGGAAAAGCTGTGAAAATACTGTGTATAATCTTAATTAACTCCCTAACCACAGTTTTGTGTCTGTTCCCTACAAAGGAAAACTAAAAATCCTATGGGAGTTAAGGGGAAAAGATAGAGCATCCATATTAAGGAGAAGTACAGCATTGGCACGTTTTGATTTTGCCAAGACAAAATGTTGCAAATCTTGAAAACACAAATGGTTGAATTTAAGAAAAAAAAATAGACTTATTCAGACTAAGGAGCTGTATATTAAGTAGGATGAGACAGTAACTGTCCTATAGTGACACTGAGAAGTAATCATATAACTACAACATTCCAACTGGGTTTTCAGCCCAGGACTAGATGAACCTAATTTCCAAAATGTAATATAATTAATCCTTTTTTATTTTTTCTGATGCTATCAACACTGTACAGAGACGGGATTTGGGGATGCCTTAACTCTGACTTTCTGAATTTTTAAATGTTTTATTCCATCTTTGCACTTCTTCAGATTATAATGGCAGGGGTTGGGGAGAGGAGAATGGCAGTATGTGCAGTTTGGGTCTCCTGTTTTTTAACCAAGCATCCATCTATGCATTCAGCAGTACTGTATGTAGCAGTGTGAGGAGTTTCCTCTTTTGCCCAGGTTGAAAATGTCAGATTTGTACAGAGACTGTAAAAGACAGAAAGAGCACTATTCGCAGGAAATTTAATGGCTTCAACCTGGAGAACCTGGTTGTATTTACATTTGTGGTCTTTCACGAGCATGCTCATTTGTAAGCTCTGGCTTTCTTGCAAGGACACAGTGAAGCTAAGCTGGTTTCATAATGCAGAGCTCCTAAAGCAGGGAATGCCCAATGGCATGCCCCACTGCCTCTGCACCTTGTGTCCCCTCACATGCCCTACATCATCTTCCAACCCACACCCTCTCCCCACACCTCTTGTCCACCCAAGCCCCATGCAGGTGTTTGGGTGCTCCCATGCAGCCCATCCTCCTGCTTCTTTCACAGCCCTCATGCTGCTCCAGAAAAGGTGTCAGCTCCCAGCCTCTTCAGTTGCACTAATGCCGTTCCTGCCCCAGCAAATACCCTCATTTCAGAGCAGACCTGTTCTTCCACCTTCCTCTTCTCTAAGGGATGGATGAATTCTGTCAACTCATGAAGGGAGCTTCATATGTTATAGAACCATAGAATCACAGAATGGTTAGAGTTGGAAGGGACCTTAAAAATCATTGAGTTCCAACACCCCTGCTGTGGGCAGGGACACCTCCCACTAGACCAGGTTGCTCAAAGCCCCATCCAGACTAGCCTTGAACACCTCCAAGGATGAAATGGGACAGTCTCTGTTACTGCCTTTTCCTTTCCCAAAGGCTGACAAAGCTTCAGTGCTCAATGGGACAAGAGGGACTCACCTACTGTCCTCGGAGAGCCCGTGAGTGCAGCCTGTGTGAAATACTTTGCATCTAAGGAAAGGCTGGAGAAACATCTACACATTTCCTCTGGTGCACTCATGAGAAGGCAGAAGTCTGAAGACTGCTGCTAAATTTGTCAAAGGACGTATTTTCCAAAGTACTTCTAACTCAGGCAAATCATCCAATTTATTTGCAAACTATTTGAAAATCCATCCTCTACTCAAAGAGTAAGTGCTGTAATTCTGCCAGAGATTTGCTGCATCCACGCCAGTCACTCATCACCTTCTCCAAGCGCAAAGAAGCGTCATAATTCTCAGCAGCATCCCCATCATGCAAAACACACTACTTAGGTTAGAATTTTCCCAGCATCACAAGCAAAAAACTTTCCCTTGAGTCATCCGGAGCTGAGGGGTTTCATGAGGAAACTGAGGGTAGCTCACCTGCAAGATCAGGGAATCTGCTGCCAATGGAGTTTCCCAGTGTGGTTGAGGGTCTCCTGGGAGGATTGGAAAAAATAAGTAGGAGGGGTTTCTCAGAGGGGAAAATTCTAGAGAGGAGTTTGCATTGAAAATAAAGTGTACCTCCACCCACAGGCCACATACTATGGTGGGGGATATGCAGGAGGTAGCTGAGAAGGATATGACCTCAGGGGAGTTGTTTCACTGCCTCCACACCCCTTTGGACAAGCTCTGTGGTGTCCTCTCTCCCAAGGTAAAAGGATGTGCAGGGCCAGTACTAAGTGAGCTTTGGCCTGTGACTTCCAGGCTGAGCCCTGTTTGCCTCTTGCCCTTTGGTTAGTTGTTCATTGACGGGGCTGGGGCTGGGCGGGCTGTGGCAGCCCTTTGCAAACAGGCAGCGAGGAGCCCTGCCCAGCTCATGTGGTGGGTCAGCAGATAAAGTGGGCTGATAGGGTCCCACCTTCTCCACCCTGACTGGCAACACCTCTGTGAGCTTTGCAAGATCCATTGTCCAGGAACATAAAGCAAGTCCCTAACCATCCCCCCTAGGTACCAAATCAGATGATGTTTGTTTTCTTTTGCTTTTGGCAGGTTCTCTAATTATTAACCATGCAGAAGGGCTTAGGGTTTACTGTGCAGGTTACTGCCGAGCACCTTGCTCAGGGAAGGTGCTCTGCACAAGCTGGGGGGCTTGTTTGCTCCTTGGCAGTCCTGTGAGATAAGACAGACATTTGAACAATGGGAACCCAATAATCTTCCCTTTCCCCCCTCGACCATTAATTTGATTCACAGTACTTTTTGTTTGCCGCTGATGAGTAATGAGCTACTTCATCTTCCTTCCAGTTCCACGCAGAAATGACAGGTACGCATCATGCAACGTAAAAGACACATAGATTTAACCCCTTTGCCCCATAACACACTGCTAGTAAGATGTGCCTTAGAAATAGTGCTTTGGTAGCAGAAGGGAGAAGTATTTTTTTTTTAAATCTACCTTTGATTAGGAACATACATTTTTGGAGTGACTGCCTGCCAGAAATACAGTGTTACACAAGCTCTCATCATCTGAACCAGCATCCTGGAGTAGCTCATTTTTCTCTCTCAAGGTCATTTTGTTATTATGCAATTGAACAAGCAAGGAGTAAAAAGACAAAGAAGGTTTTCACGCTGTCCCAGGAGCACAGGGCCTTCAGGACTGCCTATTTAAGTGCATATGTTTCAAATATTCCCCATGCTTTCTCTCATTTTGGCCAGTTTTTGTGCAGCCCCTATGCAGTCTGGGGCACAGAAGTGCCACCCAGCCCTGCATGCCGAATGCCTCAGGGTCCCACTCTCCCTGTGCCAGACTGGAGCTGTGCAAGGAGAGCACTGTGCAAATATCTGAGGCTCCTTCCCACCCATCCCTAGCACAGGGTGTCTTCTTTGGTCCCATCACGAGCAATCAGAGCCAGAACCCGCCCTGCCAGGTCAGCCTTGGTGGTCCCTCCCAGCCCAATCCCCTTTCTCCAGCATTGCCCAGTACAGCAGAGGCTTGATGCCATTGGCATCAGTATAGGTTAGGGACAGTGGCAGCCCAGCTGGCAGGCAGCCCTTGCTCATGCCCCCCTGACTCACCCCAAGTGCCGTCAGGAGAATATATGTATGGGTTAATCGTGATGCCGAAACGGCGATGGTTTTCCAGAGCCCTCCGGAGCTGACTCATAGGACAGAGCTGAGCCAGAGATGACAGGGGGATAGAAATCAGGGCCCTGACGAGCTTCTCCGTCAATTATCTATTTATTTTGTGCACCATCTTCTCCTTCTGCCTGTTGGCAATGAGGAGAATTCATAAATGACAGTAATAAATGTGAAATGACAGCTAATCTTAATTGACCAAAGCTTCCCTCAAAAGCCTGGGTCTTGCTGGATGTAATATGCTCTAAACGTAAAAATATAAGCCAGGAAATTACACTGGCAGTTTTACATGCCTTTAATTGGACAGGTTTTATGCTGCCAAGCAACAAAATCAAGGTGGAATCCAGTTGCAAAAGGGATTTTTTTTCCCCAGATAGGAACTCTGGGTTCAGCCACCTCACATTGTACCTCTGTCCCACCACCTCTGCTTCCCAAATCTGCAAATTTGGGCTCTGAAGTGGTGCCACGTCATAGGGGGGTATTTTCTTCCTGATCTGTTCTGGGCATCCAGCACCTGCTCAGTGTAGCCAGGATGCAGCCAAGATATCCCTGGCGGGAGCCCTGTATTTTCCTACTGAGTTTTTACCTTGGTGGTTACTTATTTCCTCTCCACCTATAATGCACCACAGACTGCTGTTTTTTTCCAAGAAAACATTTTTTTTCTTCCAAGAAGCATGTACTGAAAGTAAAGTGTCCCCTTATGTCCCATCAACTCCAGCACATTTCTCTCTGGAAACCAGCATGGGATGCTCAGGAGATCTTTGGGGCTGGGGGTGTGGGGGGAAGAGGAGAAGACCAGGCAAAACACCAGCTCTGCCTTTCAGGGCAGGCAGGCTTGGTGCACACCCGGCAGACCTCTCCTCCCATCAGAGGGTATACAAAAGCCAAAGTATTCCCTGCCAGAGCCGTGCACCGGGGAACTGGGGCTGCGGCAGCTGGTCTTGCTCCTGCCTGGGGCTCGCAGCACCATCTCACTCCTCAAAATTTCTTGGCTGAGTAGGCAGTACCTGGGATGCTGGGGCTGGGACATATGAAGGATGAGAGCCAAAGGAGAGGGAAAGATGGGAGAAAGAGAAAGGAAACCTGAAGACAACAGCGTTTTTGCAGCCCTGCTAGGATGCTCCTTGCTTGGGGGTTCTTTTCTGGGTGGGTCCCCTCCTCACCCGCCCCGCCGCCTGGGCTGGGGCTGGACTGCAGCACTTTCATGTGAGCATCCCAGGGACCTCAAAACCTCCTCCTGGTCCTGGCAGCATGACTTGCAGCTTTTCCGAAATCTGGCAGACAGCCTCAGTGCTTTACCATGGGAAGAGGATTAACCCCTTCCCTCCTTTCCTTCCTCCTCACCCCTTCTCCCCCCCTAATGCGCCATCCTGCTGGTATGGCTGGGAAGGGGCTGGGAGGGAGGACAGAGAAGGAAATATTTGCTTTTTGATAGTATTTAGCCCTCCCAGCTCTGTGGCGCAGGGTGACGGGAACACAGCAGCGGCAGCCTGAGGTTTCATCCGTCTGAAGCCACAAGATAAAATCATCAGCATGTGATTTTTGAAAGGGGCAATTATTGAGGATTTGGGGGTTGGTTGTTTGCGGAGCATGAAACATTTAGAAATGGGGAGAAAAGATACATCCTTCAGGCACTGCAGGGAGGAGCTGGCAGGCTCTCAAAGGACTCCCAGCCCCAAAGACACGTTTGAAAGTTTTCCTGTTTTCTAGGTCTGCGTCAGAGCACCCTGCAGCAATTGCACAGCAGGGGTATGGGACTCCCCCCTCCTCTTCCTGGATTTGCCTTGGGCTTATGGCATGATCTTCTTCAAGAGCACCTGATTTCTTGGTTAATTTTCTAACACATTACTCTCTTTTTTTTTCTTTCCCCACCCCACTCCCCTCAACCAGGAAGCTTTGCAGGTAAAAAAAAACCTTTTGGACTCAATGCCCTCCTGCAGCCGCAAAACCAACCATCCACACGGCTCCCTGGTTTGCATGCAGCTGATGTGGGACCCTGGGGTGCTGCTTTGGTCCCCCTCTGCCCTTGGGCTTCTCTGTGCCCTCCACATCCCTGGGGCACCCCTGGCCCACTGCTTGGGCAGGAATAACCACCTTTCACCCCTGGCAGAGGCTGGCCAGAACAGCCAGGTGATGTGTAGTGGGAGAGGTGAGGGGTAAGGAGGAAGAAGGCTTTAAACTTTTTCCTTCCTCTTTTGCAGACATGATTCCCACCCCTGCAATGTCAAGATTACTGGGAGATAAATTTAGAATAGATCTGAAAAGTAATTTAGAGGCCTAAAAATAGTTTGTGAGCCCGTCTCTCCAGCGACTGTAAAACCAGAAGGGAGGAGAGAGGGGAAATGGCTGGAGGGTGTGGAGGGGGAAATAGGAATAAACAATTATTTGAGGGAACAGCCATGACAGAGAGAAATCTTGAGCGCATGTGTACCTGATCGCCGGGGTTAGGAGCCGGACAGCAAGCTATCTTAACTTGTCCCTGCACTCATGGAGCTATTCTGATGTTACAACTAAGAGATGCTATTTCATATGGCAGTGGGTAGCCCTGTGGGACTGCCCACTGCTTCTCCCTCCGTATCGTGCTCCAGGGACATCACCAGTGCCTGTAGCCCAGCGGGATGTGATACCTGATCTTCTCTCTTTCCCTGATAAAGTTGTGGGTAACACCATTTGCCCTGGGTACTGAACCAGGCATGGACCTGAGGGCAATCAAATGGCAAAGGGGAACTTTCTCTGGAGTTTGGGGAAACTGGAAACTTGGCCAGTGATGGGGATTTGGCATAACAGGGTTGGACCTGGTGATCACTGACAGCCTGGTGAGCCAGGTCTAGTGTGTCAACAGGAAATCCAACCAGGAGCAAAAGGGGGCAGGAATGGAGACTAGCAATAACATATGATCAAGGTATCTGTGCCGGTAGAAGCCACCTGCAGGAGGAGGCAGCAGACCTGTAACATAGAGAGGTCAGGACAAGGCGCCCCAGCCAGAGCTGAAGCAGATCTCCTGGTTCCCCATGAGAAAACAACCCAGTGGGACCAGGGTGCTCAACAGCACCAGAGCCCCTGGGGAGAGCGTGGCAGCCCTGGGGGGAGCATGATGAGGGGGGTGGTGGGGGCTGCAGATGTTTCCTGCATGCCAAACGTGAGCTGCAGAGAAGAGATAAATGTCGGCGCTGTGAGCTAAGCCTTGCCTCGTATCACACCTTGCTTTTATAACCTCTTCTTTTTAATATCCTGTTGAGACAAACAGCCTGTGCATGTGTGCTGGGGGGAACCTGCCAAGCAGCTGAGCATCTTAGAGCATCTCAGCCTGAAAGATACCCAGATGTCCCCAAAATTTCTTAGAGCATCTCAGCCTGAAAGATAGCCAGATGTCCCCAGAATTTCTTAGAGCATCTCAGCCTGAAAGATGCTCTAAGAAATTCAGTATAGCAGCAAGTGTTAGGCTGCCAAATCACTCCTATCCCAGCCTTGGCTCTCCCAGGGGCAACAGAGAGATGTGACATGGCCACAGGCTCTGGGTTGGACACTTTGGTTTAATGGTGACAGACCATGGAGGGCAGGGATTGCAGCGGGACAGAGAGACGACATTACAGGTGCTGAGCTGGTTAGTCCAAGCATTGATAGGATGCCATGGACATCTCCCATGCAGTCTTTTCAAATGCCACCTGGGCACTGCAGTGGTTTTGCATGACTGTAGGCACTGGGCAGGTGAAACATGGCTTCATGTGTGCTGCTGCCTGCCATGAGTCTGTGTCCTAAAAAATGCTCTTCGTTGCAGCAACGCAACCTCTCCTGTATCTCCCATTAAAAGAAGAGGTGAAGTCACCNCAAATCCTTGTTTCTGGACGGTGTCATTAGATGTTCAGCAGCACATGGGAGCAAGGAGGCAGAGAGCAAGAGCCTCTCATTTTCTTATACTCATGTCCCCTGATGCTTGGCACAGTGGCATTTCAGTTTTTCCCCCTTGAACCATGAATTGTGCCCTGTTTCTGTAACATGCACTTTTGGGGTGGACACACCATCTCTTGTGCTATTTGTCACCATGCTACCACCTTTGATTGGAAGGAGAGGTGCAGGGGGGCGATGCAGATGTGGGCTGGCTGAGATGTCACCTCTTCTTGCACCATCAACACCTGGGAAGGTGGGTGGCCAGCAGCTTGCCCCAGCACCCTTCTGCATCGTGGCCAGTCCCAATGCTCCGGTCCTGTTATGGGCTGCTCACCTTCTTGGATGGGGAAGGCGAGCTGCGGGAAGCAGTCTCACCTTGTCCCAGCACCAACAGTCACCAGCCCCACCAGTATGGTCTTTGAAACTGTCCCTTCCCCTCAGCTACAGCTGGTGCAGCCGTTGCCCCAATGAGGGACTGGACTAACTGGGAATGGCCACAGGGGCTCTTCCTTATCCCCATGTAACATCACCAGATGCTACTTCGGTGTTTCAGGGAAAAAAACAGCCTTTTTAATTAAACATGTACCTCAGACTACAGTTTCTGTCGTTATCGGAACAGCCTATTTTGCAGGGCACATGAAGCCTTTCAGCTGCTTTGCCCCCAGCAGGGCAACCGGCCTCTGGCGTTGGGTTCCAACAGCTCATCTCCACAGGGCTGGTCCCTACCCCCGGGGGACACTGGGGTCTGTCCCCACCAGAGCTGCACAAACCGCAGCCCGCCCTTCCCCTGTCACTCTGTCCTAACAGTGACATGCAGCGGCGGCAGCCTGCAACGGAGGCTGGAGATACCCCTGTGCTCAGCCCGAGCTGCTGCTGCCAGTTACAGCACCTAACAGCGTCCTCCAGCCATATCTCCTTTTTAACTAATGAGTCAATATTATCCTGATAATGAATTCTGCTCTTATTTTGCACAGTGCTGTTTTCTTCCAGCTCCTTCTTGTTACATCCGTGCATGCACATGCCTAAGCCTACCCATAATAGTCTTTGTGGAGATCCAGCCAAGCAGCCCTAAAGCTGTCACTGCTTTTCCTAGGGCAGGGCCAGCTACGGGCTGCCAAGTCTCCTGCAGCAAGCAGGGTGTAGCAAGAGGTGGCTGGGGGCCACGAAGATGATCAGAGGGTTGGAGCACCTCTCCTATGAAGACAGGCTGAGAGAGTTTGGGTTGTTCATTCTGGAGAAGAGAAGGCTCTGGGAAGACCTTATAGTGGCTTTTCAGTACCTGCAGAGGGCTTACAGGAGAGGTGGGGAGGGACTCTACTGGGGAGTGGAGTGATAGAATAAGGGATAATGGTTTTAAACTGGAAGAGGGTAGATTTAAATTAGATTTCACAAAGAAATTATTTACCGTGAGGGTGGTGAGACACTGGAACAGGTTGCCCAGAGAAGCTGTGGATGCCCCATCTCTAGAGGTGCTCAAGACCAGGTTGGACAGGGCTTTGAGCAATGTGGTCTAGTGAGAGATGTCCCTGCTCAGGGCAGGGGGGTTGGAACTGCATGATCTTTAAGGTCCCTTCCAACCCAAAACATTCTGTGATTTTATGATCCTGGCTGCCTCAACCATATTCTGCACCCCACACAGCCCCAGCTGTCTCCCCATCTCTGGGGTTCTTAACCCCTACCCGTGACAGATTCACTGGAATGAAGAGAGCTTCTCCCTGGCCCTGCAGCCAAGGGTGGGGGCCACCCTCCCTCCCCGCAGGCTGACAGGGAGCAGCGCCCGCTCAGCCCTGCCAGAGTGTGCCCATGGCTGTGCCCCAGCACATACTTCTGCACTGCTTACCTGCTGCTGCTTGCAGATCAAGTAGCTAATGTCTAAGCAGTCCCATTTAAACCCGCAATCAAATTACAGGAACAAAATTAGAAGCCAGACTGGAGCCACTTTAAAAGTTGCCCCTTATTTAATAATTCTGCCACAGTTATTTTTCCTCTTATCACCATTTATTCTCATTCTGGGGCCGGTCTGTAATAACAGAGGAGGTTCATTTGTGCTCCCCCTCCTCTTTCCAGTGTCTAGTCTTTCTGTGTGGGTTTCATTTCTGCCTTGTGAAAAGGCATTAGGATAAATAAAACAATGATGCAGTACTAGAGGGATCTGCACTAATGGGACCACACCACACTCACCCCTTCCATGACCCTGCCTTTCCCATATGAAAGGGGTGAATCAAACAGATGAAATTCCCATTTCGCTCCCACCCGTACCTATAGGTACAGGTGAATAAATTGCGGTGCAGCTCTTCCCTTCAAAGCAGCAGGAGCCCAAAGGAGGTGCTGGGGCAGTTTGGGAGCTCCGTCTCCCCTCTGGTGGGGTCTGTGCAGAATTGATGGAAGAAAGCAGACCAGAGCCTCCGCTTCCCAACTGATGGAAGAAAGGAAGCAAGAGCCCCCCCGTCCCTCCCGGCTCCTGCTGTCCCCCTGTGCAGCCGACAGTGCCGGCGTGGAAATACCAGGGTGGCAGGGATGCAAAGCCCCAGCTGGAAGCTGGCATGCACTGAAGGAGCCAGGGGAAATGCTTTTATAATCATTTGCCTATTAATTAAAGATGCGACTCAATGAGAGGTCCGATTCATTCACCTGGCTGGATTTTCGTGTTCCTGGATATTGCCAGGGAGAAAATAAACACAGCTTCTCACTAGCCCTTCAGTGTTTTAGTGAAAACTGGGTTTAGATCCCTTTTAAAAACAGATCTATAGCCATTCTACAACAGGCAAACAGTGCTGTGGTTAATAGTCGCTATCGCCCAAACTACTGCTGAAATCTGCCAGAATTAAAAAGCCCATGAAAGTTAATGCAACATTTTGGTGACAGCTGCCTCTGCGGCACACCTGGATTCTTGGTTTCTATGAACAAGGCATGATCCTATCTCATGGTAGGCACCGACTTGGGCCTTTGCTGGCAGGAAGCAGTCTGCTTCCTGGAAGCTGCTTCAGGGTGACGCACAAAGTCCCAGCACAGCCCGATCCTGCCTGGGCAGAACAGGGAGCAACCCACAGACACAGGGGTTGAAGCATGAGAGGTCTCCATGAAGGACAGCATGAGGATGTATGCCCTGGGAGAGATGTTTTCTGAGCAGGGGACCTGTTGTGGGTGGGGGGTGCTGCAGGGCATGGAGAGGGGCTGAGAGCTGGGCAGGAGTCAGTGTGGATAATCCAGCTGGTGGGCTTTCTCCTTGGTTGTCTCTGCCCCTTACCTGCACCCACTATTACCCTGAGAAGTTTCTTTGTAGAAACAGACACGTATTTCTGAAGGCTTCAGCTGCAAGGGGGGCAACTGCCAGTGGATTGCTTGGACAGAGGTGCTTAAGACATCCAAGAGGCTCAAAGGTTTTGTCTGCAGCTCAGGGCAGGCAGACACAGGGGATTAATTTGTGAGTTGGGGCCTGTAGCACATAGATGACAGTGGCTCAGGGCCTGCAAATCTGAAAACAAGCCAGAGCCAGGGGCTCACCATCCCGTCACTCTCAGGAGTCACCATGTGCTGGTCCTTCTCCCCGATATCTCACTACCAGCATCTTCCACCTACCCACACCTCCTTGCTAAGATGAGCGCTTGCAGGACATCTACTGGGGGTCCTCAGGCAGCAAAACTGGCCACCAGCACGAGGTCAAACACAGAGGCTCAGCAGGATGAGCTGAGGGAGCCTGATTTCATTCCTGGCGGGTGCTGAGGAGAACGTGAACCTGAGGTAAATGTGAGCAATAATCCCCTTTTCAGAGGGGCGCTCCAGCTGGGGGATTTGCATCCACTGAGCTGTTTAGCCTCCGTTTTAGATTCAAGCTCAGCGTGAATGCAAATGTCTTTAAATAAAGTCAAAAGCAGAGAGGCTGCTAGATACCCGGTGAGCATTTCCATATCCCGGAGCTGCAAAGGCAGCGATAGCCTCACCTTGCTCCACACACTGCTCCCGTCATTTACACATCAAGGAGGGGAATTCAGGAGTGCAAATAGACCTGCAAATATATGGAGATTCTGCTTTTGCAGTAGTTCATTTGCAAAGCACGTCGCCTGCTTGGCGCACATTTGGGGTCACACTCCCCCTCACAGCTCCCACCCCGCTTCCCAGAACAAGCTGTTTCGGCTCCTTCCCTCTGCAAACAGAGCATGAAACATCAGTGAGTGTCAAAATATTGAGTGCCCTCCCCGCTTGCATCTTCCTGCAAACCATGTACATATCCAAAAATGTCCAAATTTTATTGCAGGACATTCCTGCTACTTGTGTTTCTTGTTTCTACGTTCCATTGACCGTGTCCAAATCGTGAGGTGGGGTATGCCTGTGATCAATGTGAAGCGAGCCAAATTGGAATGTGGCCAAGACCCCCCCACTCCTCTGGTAAAAGATGGATTTGGGATCTTTAGTGACAAGTCGTCTTGTACATCTCCACCTCCCATCTTACCTCAGGCAGCCCGGTGTTCCCCCTCACTCACGCTTTGCCACCAGCTCAGTTTTGACTGTGAGGATCCCGTTTCTCTTCACGTCTCAAGCACCTCAGGAAACGGCTGTTCTTCAAGTGTTTCACATCCACGTACCCGTCTGAGGCAATGGTGTCCGGTTTGTGAAACTGAGGGCAAAGTCAGGATACCAAGACTTTCCAGTGCCCCCCACCCCGTAGATCTGAGCTTGCCAGGCGGTATTCCCTCTGCCTGGTGCAGCAGGCCTCCTCCTCACCCCAGTAAGGCAGGTACTGTGCAGCACCACAAGCCAGCCCAAACAGAACTGAGCAGAAAGGAGCTCAGAGGTGTAAACCATGAACCTTGCTGCCTAGCTCCAGCACCCAGAGAGAAAGCCACAAAGATAAAACATTTCGGGAAAGCAAGGAGGCATTAAGTTCAGTTTAGCACCTCACTGGATTACAGATGCTGGCCACCTGGGGCTTCATTGTCTCCTTGCAGGTGCTCCTTCAGCAGCAGGCTACCTCCTGCTCTAGCCCAGACCTTCACACCTACCTGAGGCATGTCACCCAGGTTCTTCTCTCTCCTTGTCTGCCAGCCCCAGGCACCCCACAGCCTTTCCCTCATGCTTTTCCCAACCTTTGCCAGCACTGGTTTAATCCAAGTGAAACCAGATGACAGCAGTTCTCCTGTTTGGGCCCATTTTTCCAAGCTCAACGCCTACAAATTCCCATTCCCCATTTACCTTCCACAATCAGATACAAACAGGGACTTTGTTGTGATGGTTGTGAATGTTTTATTATAGAGTCTTATCAATAAATTACTTCTCTGAAAATCAGTTTTTCAGCACTAAAATCTAATCTGGCAGGGTTCAATAAGTAACAAGATGAACTCAGCCATGCAAACAAAATATTACTAAGTTACTTTAATAAAATTTTATCACAACAACCTCAGGAAGAAAAGCGTGTCCTGGAGATTTAGACAGTTTATCTTGGATTTTATTAATATTTTTGATTCTTTTTGTTAGACCCTAGCCTCTGCTACAAAGCTGTCTTCATTTTGATGCTAGAATGGGACAGATCTGCGTTTATGCCTGCGATTCTTGTCTTATTTTATAGTGCTGTAACAACAACAGCAGCATCAGCGTTCAGTGCTCGCGGGGGTTCGTGTGAGCAACTGGTCACTGCACTGAAACAGAACTGCTGGAGAAACTGAGCTTATTCCTCGTCAGTAATTGCTCACAAAAGGCCTAGCTCCCAAGTGTTTCAGTTTGTGCCACTCATTTTCTGCTCAGCACCTCTTACTACGTTTATTAAGGTAACTTTATTGGGTTAGGCTGTACGCGATAGGATATTCAAAACCTGCATCCTGACCGTCACAGCAGTATCTAATGCTGCCCAGAAGAGAACCAAGAGACCTTTCCTTTCTACACACCATCAGCATTGTGAGCTTGCAGCTACTTGTTGACAAATGCTTACCCTTGAATACAAGAAAACCTAAGAATATTGATCCTTCAAGGTCCCTTCCAATCCCTGATATTCTGTGATTCTGTGACTATTGAGACATTTGAAAATAAGCATTGCCATATTTTTCATGTATTTTGAACAGTTTAGCTTACCTTATTAATTATTCTTGATTTCCAGGGTGTAATTACACACAATTTTTACAAAAGCAACATCACATCCTAACATTAATCAAATATAACATTGCAGATTTTTTTTTTATTGTGCAAAACTTAAGCAATAAGTCTTATTAGTACAATAAGCTGAAAAAGCAAGGGATATTTAAAACAATATTCACATCCAGCGTGCAATTTTTATCCCTACTTCCATCTTTTTGATGTGGAATCTAGAATTCCCATCAGTAAGTGCTATCCAAAAATATCAACAGTTTGTTTCACCCTCTGTCATTTGGAGGAGACTCAGAATGTATTTTGCATTAGGTTTTAACACACGATTAAAATAGCTGTTTAAGTTGGTAAATACAAATTAGACACTGAAAAGGGTGGAAAAATACATACTGAAGGCATCCACCTAAACGGTGGTATGACTGATAATTTATAGCTTATATTCAAAAACACACTTGCTATTCCATTTTGAAAGATTTTAGAAAATAACCCAACATTTTGTTTAAAAATTCTGGCATCTGCTAATTGAACAAAGCAATTCAATTCAATAGTTACTTTTAGTTAAAATCTTTAGCTTGTTAGGTACTAAGTGCTACCAGTCAAGGCAGTCACAAAGACTGATGTTTACATAGCACCATATAGATAAATACCTCCTTCAGAAAGGGAGAGATTATGTTTAGTTGGGAACATAATCAGAGTATTACCTGTGTATTTTAGGTATTTTTGCTGTCCACATCATACATACACGTAACAATTCCTTAATTTGAGGAAAAAAATGCACAGAATTCCATTCAAGCTTCAAGACGATGCTATCATGAATTCAAACTCTCTACGTATAAAAGTATCAAGAACTCTTCAGTAGTCAATTTAATATTCAAAAGCAGACCAATAGTACTATGTAAACCTGTTAAAAAATTACCATATAATTTGGCTTTAAAGTGACAAAGTATTTCGCTTAATATAATTTACAAACCTTGTGAAAAACTAACGTCCAACTATGATTGCAAAAAGATGCAGCAACTGGATTATTTCTGATACTGAAATACTTATTTAAAATACATAATTATCTAAAGAATCTCCAAGAAATATAATTTGTTACAGTGGTATTGTTCATTCCAGTAATAATCCTTCCTATAAGGAGGCTGCATGTTAACTGAAACACACTAACCTGTTGTAGTTCCCAATTAGAGAACTTCAATATCCTCCCTCTGCCTCTTCTCCGCCCTGAATTTTCTCAAAGTGGATTAGGTTTTCTAATTAAAGAAAAAGGGAATTATGCTCACTATCCAGATGGCCATTCCCTAGACCTAATCAAAATCAACTTAGCTACAATTGTTAGGTTTAGGCTAGTAAAAAATCTTGCAGTAAAGTGTTAAAAATAGATGGAGTAACTAACAAACCAATTTATGTCTCTTCAGTCACTGACATCTACATATCAAATATCGATGGAAGCCCACGTGCTGGTGACATCATTGACTCGTACAAACTGAGCCTTCTGTAAAACTTGCACAAATGAAAAAAGATGCCTTGAGATAAATGGAAATAAAATCCAACGGAAGATTTCCTAATATTGAGCCCCAATTCCTTACGAACTAGCAGATATATTTCAGTGGCAGACAGTGCTCGCTGCTTTGGCCCTGTCCCTCTCCCAGAATCAGCTTCATAAGCTGTTATCGCACCAATAAAAAATATTAAAATATACCCTCTTAAAATATTGTCTATGGCCTTCTGAATTCCCCAAATAAAATGAATAAGCATCTTCATATTCTTGCTATGAAACATCAGCTACAAGTCATGAATGTTTATAAAGAAACCAAATTGCATTTTATACACTGTATCGGTATTGATACAGTTTTTTGTGTTAGTGGAGAATTTAGCATCTTTAGAAATTCAACATGTGCAAAATTAAATTACATTTTGAAGGAAATTCCAGTTCAAGAAGTTGTATGTAGCTTCATATATGACAGGCCAATAATCTCAAATCC
>VZTM01026401.1:630-33959 GCA_013400555.1 Jacana jacana | reverse complement strand
TGTTATGTATATATACACACACGGATATATATAAGAGTTGAAAACTTATCTGCTTTACAGAATTGCTTGAAAATAAAATAAAAATTTAGATATTATATTACCACACAGACCCAGTATCTGATCAAAATTCTGGACATCTACAATAATTGTTTTGTATTAAACCATGAAAAAATTTCTGTATAGACTATCAAGACTTATTTTAATGCAATCAAAAAATACTAGATACCATTTCACTTTAATAGCACCCCCCGGTTCTCAGTTAAAATCTCAGAAATCTAAAAGTAGCCAGATAATATCCAACTGCCTACAAATAGAATATTTCAGTCTTGTGAGATGGTCAGCCTGTGGTGACACTGATCTCTGATTGCTCCATGTCACCTTAAGAATTATTGTGACCATTCTGAGAGCTACATCTGATCACTCAGCATGATAATTTAGTAAAACAAGAACTGACTTTCCCCAGTCAGGTCAATGATTTCAGGTGGGCAATGACATATACTTAGGATAGATGAAGTATGATTTTAACATGGCTTTAGCATAGTGGAACCCTTAATTCAAAATCACGACTCAGATATTTTTACTAATTTTGGACATGATATATGGACAGGATTCAGTGTTTTGGCCTACAGTTTAAAAAGAACCCAGCCCTTTGGGATCATTTGTTCTTATTCCAAAACGGAAGTACACTTAACAAGTACATCTGCTTGTTATGTCCAAAAATATATAGCCATTAGCTTGAATGTCATCCCCTGTTATGCAGCTCAGTCATAAGAAGGAGGGACAGGAGAGAAAGTTGCTGAGACTAATTTTTTTTTTGCCAACCATCAGCAGATTCACTGATGGATTCAGAGCAGAATTCTCTAAGCTTTCAGAGAGTCTCTGAAGGCACCTGTGAAGTGCTAAGTTACTTAGAGCATGGGAAAAATGAGAAGGTTGCATTTGCACTTACGTTTTTTCTAAGGGCATCTATTACCATGGAAGCACAAGGCAAAACTGATTTTCAGGAAGATTTCACTATTCAGCATAACTACACTCCAGATATGAAAATGGTGCAGGAATTATAACAAAAGGATTTGTGAACAGTAAAGGTTAATGACCTTTTATCAGCAATAATCATCCTTTTCCAAAAGGCACTTTATTCTCAATTCAACATTTTTGCTACTGATCTCCAGCTCCAAGTCAACCTCTCACAAATCAACAAATATGCAGGTAAATCAGACCGATTTTATTGCAGAGTTAGAACTAAGGATAGAAAACTATCATGCTAAACTACTGCTAAATGCAACCATTTAATAGTAATCACAGATTTATCTGTGAGAGAGATATGTTTTGAATGAAGTCTGTGGGAAACAATCTTGTGTCCTACCTGGTCATATTTCTTTCATCTTCAACATAAAAAAGACCAGGTCTGATTAGATATATAGAGAGAGAGCTGATATGGTAGAAATACCCTTATCTTTTATATCTCATGGTCAATTTTCTCAGCACAAACATTCCTATTGAATCACAGCATTACCAGCCACAGAACATTTGCAAATGATTCACAGTTAAACTAAATCTTGGAGAAATTAAACAAGGTTTACTGGCTCTACTTCAAGAGTTTTGGAGTTCAAAAAAAGTACAATTATGAATGTTTATCTTGAACGCAATTCTTTTTCACCTCAGCCAGTTTTCTGTTTTACTAAAATCAATGCCAAGTGAGGAGCTTCATCTAAACATACGTGCAAAAGAGGATATAAGGAAGCATGCAAACCAGTTCGACAATGCTACAGAGAAAGCTGTTGTAATCCATGGAGTACATACATGTGACTGTGTGAATTTCTCCATACAGTCACAATCACACCCTATACAAACAATACTGTTACCAGTTCACCTTCTTCACTGGGTACGAGAAGCTTAGAACCTCCAAGGAGCTTCTCTGGCTTTTAAAATGATGTCCCCTAGCAATTGCCAAATCAAAAAGCAATCCATAGGCCAGGCCCATAATCCCTAGTAGGAAGGAAAAAACAGACCAACTTTGCTGAATCAGAGCCAGCTGGAAACAGAGCAGTAGGCCCTGTCATCGGAGCACAGCACTACTGTGGCAGTGACAACGGCCACCCCACCAGCTCTGGCCCAAAGAACAGCAGCAAGAGTTGGAAAAATGCAACAGTCCAACATCTAAACCTCACCTTCCCCATTGCCGTGTGCATACAAGTGCTGTGGTGAACACCCTGAAAGGAGAATAAACCAGGCTTCAGCTTTCACACTTTGGCTCCAGCAAGGAAGAAATTTAGCATTGTTTTTTATTATTTTTTATTTTATAATAGAGGTTAGTGGAGAATTCAGTGAGGTGGTGTGGAAAAGGGGAATATGGCTGTTTTAAATTCAAATATGAAGTCAAAGAAATTACTGAGTTGACTGTGCCTGCCTGTTCTGAGCAGGACTTCAACTTGTATACTAACACCAAGTTAAGTATTTATCTGTCAAGATTTCCTACGTATTGTTGGATCTTGTACAATGTTTTATTGATATTTGTCAATTAAGAGCAATTTGCAGCTGCTCATATTTTAAGTTTCCATAGGTACCATGTACTAATATTGATTTTCCACATTCTCAACAGAGATTGGCACAGTTCTGTCTGTAAACCAATATGGTGGAAGTTTTGAAAGATACTGAAGTTTGAATATTTAGTTTGAAAATTACTACACTATACATTACATTACTAGCTTGATAATATTAAAATCACCTTAACTGAAGTTGAATAAATTCAGCTTTAGATCTCAAAAATCAGGTTATTGTTATATGCATACAGTTAGAATATGAAGTGACCTTCAGTTAACTGAGAAGTTGAAAAACACAGGTGTGTATTTATTTCTTTTTAAAATGCAAACACCTAAATTAGAATTAATATAACAAGTACACAGCTGCTTAATATCAGCTAAGTGAAATGGAGAGGACATGCAGACATTCTACACGATCCACTAATGAGGAAACAAACATTATGCACCTTTTCAGAAAGTTCTTTTGCCTGTATATTTCTAAATGTCTCTGCTAAGTTTTAATTCCGAAACAGGATAACATTAAAACAAAACAACACAACCAAAAAATGTCAACAAAACTTTCAAGTAAATGGGGAGGAAATAGTAAAAGACTTGGCTTTATTCTTCTCAGGATGTTTTTGCTAAGGATAGGTAACTACAGGGAGCAATCAGTTGAAGGAACAAGCCGATTAGTATAAGGTCTCCTCACGAAAACCTCTCATTGATTCAATATGCTATGAAAAAGGATATTCAGCTTATTTCTTTTACATTCATTATTATAGGAACCCCAATAGCAGAATAAAAAGAAAAAATAAAAAAAAATAAAAATCTTAAAAAAAGGCAGCCTATAGCAGTTTGCCTCTAAATTAAATTCTTGGTAGTGAATTCTTTGACAATTTCTTATGGTACCCAAATGGATCTGGATCTCACCATGCTATGCAACATATAAGCAAAATAAGAGATGATCATTCTGAAGAAGCGATTATTGTATTTTTATTATTCCTTCAATTCATTCAAAACAAAAATAGGTGGGTTTTGGTTTTTTTTCTTTCTACACCAAGCTGAGGAGATCAGGAAGAGCACGGGGACAGAAGGAGAATCTCAGTGGGCATGGAACTGGTGCCACACAAGCTGCTGCCTCATATCCCACTGCCTTGAGGCCCTGCAGAAGGCAGCAGCTGCAGCAAACACCATCCTTCAGATCTCCTGCAGAAAAACCAGCCAGTGGGCACACTGCCACTGCACAGCATGGATAAAAGAATGTTTGAAGTGACCATTTGAAAAGGGAAAGCTTCAACTTTAGACAACATTTGAAGCCTTGAAGTATTTCTGGTTTGACTGCTGTAGTAACAGACAAATTCAAGTCACTGCTGAGTTTTTAATGAAGATTTTTTTAATGAAGATTTCTGACTGCTAGAGACTTGCCTATAATCTACTAAATTACCTTACAACACCAAACATGCATTAACTACTAACACCAATATACAAAATTCACTCCATGTACATTTTCTGCACAAATTCAATATGATATGTAAAAGAACCCCAAAACCTAGCCTTGTTCTCAGTAGAAAATGGATGGGTGTTCAGAGAAGGGCAACAAAGCTGGCCTGGGGTCTGGAGCATGAGTCCTGTGAGGAGCAGCTGAGGCAACTGAGGTTGTTTAGCCTGGAGAAAATGAGGCTGTGGATGTACCTTATAGCTTTCTTACAACTACCTGAAAGGAGGTTCTAAGAGATGTGGGGGCTGGTCTCTTCTCCTAAGTAACAAGTGATAGGATGGGAGGAAATGGCCTCAGGTTACCCCAGGGGAGGTTTAGGATGGATATTAGGAAACATTTCTTCACCAAAAGGGTTGTCAAGCATTGGAACAGGCTGTCTGAGAAAGTGGTTGAGTCACCACCCCAGAGGTATTTTTAAAGGTACATAGATGGAGGGACACTGTTTAGTAGTAACACGGCAGTGCTAAGTTAACAGTTGGACTTAATAATTTTAAAGTTCTCTTCCAACCATAATTACTCTATTCCAAAGTGCATACTAAAAAACAGGCAATTTGATTGTGTCACTCTACTGCCTTTGGCCATGTGCTTACAGTAGCCACTGTGCTAACAGGATAGGCAGACAGCATCATATGTGCAGGCAGAAAATCCTGACAAGTCACATCAGTTTGTGTAGCCCTTTCTGCTGTTACTCCGTAGATGTATGGCAGACATGGCTATTTCCAATACAAGACAAAAAGCATTAACTGAAAACCTCCGAATGAGGTGGAGTTAAAGAAACTGCGTCATTGCTCCTGGCCTTTAGTTGCTAATACGAAGAACAGTAAATCAGTCTTCATGTCAGGAAATAAATAATAAAAAAAAAAAACCAAAACCAACACAGAGTCACACAATACAATGGAAAGTTTAATACTTGAAGGTACTAACTATACCCAACTGCTTATGTCCAAGCAGTATCAATATCCAACCATATGCTAAGGGTGCAATACGGTCTATCAAATTACATTCAGGATTAGATTGTGACCCACGATTTTTTTATACATAAGGAATGTTTTTAGATTATCAATAAAAGTGTCTTGGGAAAGCTACGTATACTGCAGTGCCTGTGGCAAGGCCAATCCATTGAGAAATCAGTCCCTTGGGTGCAAAGTTGCAGCACTGCAGCTGGCTGAAGCAGCCTGTGCAGTCCAAGTGCAGCACAGTGAGCTAGATGACACCTAGCATTAGACACATTCTCTTCAGAGACCTTTATATTTTCTTAATCACAATTTTTAGTTCCTTATTTTCTACTTCAGCTTTTGAAGTATTCCTCACTTTCAAGAAACTTTTAGGTAATATTTGTGTAGATGGCAATTATATCCCAAATGATTAAAAAAAGAAAAAAAAGAAAAGAAGTATCCCTCCCCACTCCAGTAGTTTCTGTCCATGGCAAACCACCTATTACCTTTTGAACAGCAACAACAGCCAGCCCAAACTATGGAAATCAGACCCCCTCTATTTCACATGACACAAGTCTCCCAATTGACCTGCAAGGCCCACGTTACAGCCTCTAAAACTGACTTGCAATTTGCTAAAAGACTTTAACTCACCTTACTTTAAATAAAAAAATAAAAAAATCACGTTTTCCACAACAGGGTTAAAAAACAACCAACCAACCAACCCACGCTAACAAGAACCATGCAACAGCTAAGGACCACACTCCCCAAATAATTAATCTTAAACAATCTTAAACAGCAGATTGTCCAATAGTATAATATCCACATACAGAAAAAAAGATATGGGAAGAAAACAGCATACATTCCACAAAAACACACAGATTATTTGCTTCTATTTTCTTGAATATGTCATTCAAGAGCTCAAAGTAAAAATGGAGGTTCCTCATTAGTACCGGATTATCTAGTTTTACTCTATGTGGCTTGTTGCAGCTGCTATTCACCAGTTTAGAAGTTTTCATTTGAAATTTAAAACACTTACCAGCTATCAGAATTCCCCTTCCACTCAACGTAAGCGACACCAATAAAATATAAAAGGAAAAATCCTTAAGATAAGGAGCCCTTTCAGCACCATACAGTCGGTTTGCAATCCTCTCTCCTTACTTCCACTTCCAGTTACTACATAGGTTCTGCTTTTCTAACCCCTTGTGTACCATACCTGGAAAAAAACCCTTATCAGAAAACCAATCCCGCTTCTACACTGTGAGCCACTGTAAACATTGCATTTTAACTTCAAACAATCTGCCTTACCACATGTACAAAAAAAAAAAAAGAAAAGAAAAAGAAAAAAAAAAGACAAAACGATTAAAAGAAATCCAACTGCAGTACTTGAGATACCTCAGCTCTATGCATTTCAGTTTCCAGCTCCCAGCCTTGCCCACATTTAATGTTGCTTATTATCTCACTGACTATAATAAGCATGCACTCCTCGTCAATCTTAGCAAGGATGACAGATTCTCACTTTTCATATTTAAAAAGCATTTTTCCTTCCCAAAACCAAAGCTAGCATTTGACAGCATACAGCTACTTTGATTTCTTGAAGGAGGAAAAATACTTAGAGAAATTTCTCCATTTTCATTCCAAACTGTAGACTCAGGGTGGTACATGAGTGACACAATGGTAGGGGTTAGAAGGGACCTCTGGAGATCAACTAGTCCAATCCCCCACCCGTCAAAGCAGGTTCACCTAGAGCAGCTTGCACAGGAATGTGTAGAGGCAGGTTTTAAATGTCTCCAGAGATGGAGACACTACCACCTCTCTGAGAAGCTTGTTCCACTGCTCTGCCGCCCTCGAGGTAAAGAAGTTTCTCCTCCTGTTTAGATGGAATTTCCTATGTACAAGTTTCTGCCCTTTACCTCTTGTCCTGTCACAGGGCACCACTGAAAAAAAGACTGTCCCCTTCCTCTCGACACCCAGTCTTTTAGTATTTATAGGCATTGATCAGATCCCCCCTCAGCCTTTTTATCTCCAGACTAAAAAGACCAAAGTTCCTCAGCCTTTCCTCTTGAGAGATGTTCTAAGTCCCTAATCATCATTGTAGCCCTTTGCTGTACCCTCTCCAGCAGTTCCCTGTCCTTGAACCAGGGAGACCATAACTCCAGCTCTCCAGATGTGGCCTTATCAGGCCAGAGTAGAAGGGGAGGATAACGTCCCTTGACCTGCTAGCCACACTCTTCTTGATGCACTCCAGGATGCCATTGGCCTTCTTGGCCACAAGGGCACATTGCTGAAGGTCAGTCCCTGTGCACAAAGGCAGCTCAAGTATTAGTGACATGCCCTTGAATGAACATATGGTAATCACAGAGGGGCAGGAGTGGGTTGGTTTGTTTTTTTCCTTCTGTACTAGCAAACAGACCTCAGCATAGTGCTGCAGAAAACATAACACTTTAAATATATGCATTCCCATAGTCTTCACAGAGCACAAGCCATCTACTTCTGCTCAGATCACTAATCTTTTTTCCTGGGACCAAAGAAAGCAAATGGTGAAAGATTTACTTTTTTGTTGTTTTTTAAGGCAGTATTTGGTGTGAGCAGTTCACCACAGGGCATCAAAGGATCTGATATTTTTCTTCTTTCCTGCAGGAAACTCTCCATATTGTCTGTAATAGGCACATTTCTGTAATTTTTTCCTGCTCTGCAGAATATCTCCCAAGCACCTACAGGCAAAAGGAAACAATTGAAAAGCTTGGTGCTGCCAAAGGGCTTTTATAACACTTACTGGGCCTGAACAACATAACTTGAGTTGCAGTGCTGTACAGGCACATCTCTATAAGTGAGGGTTTGCATTCTATAACTTCACCAAATTTGAGTATTCATTACATCATGTCTAGATACATGAAGAAGAGTTATGTTAGACTGCTGTGTCCCAGACTTGTTCCCCATGCAGATCCTTCAGCAGCATTACTAACATGCTCCTCTTGACACTGGCCGTCTTTAAAAACACTTCCCTTTTTGAAAGGGCTGTGTTAATATTCTCTCAGAAAACCACAGTGAAAGTAATGAATTTTAGAGAATAAGAGTCTGAATAATTTGTATCAAAGAAATTTTAGAAGCCTGTGAAGGCTTTCTAGTGTCTCAAGTAAGAGGATCATGGTCCTGCTCACTGTTGTCAAATACCACGCGCTGTTTCAGATGAATACTGAACATCTACGCCTTGACCCTAGTAGAACAGAAGCAATTATTAATGGCTTGACAAGTGCCTTTAAACATCACTGTTGAACCCTGTGGGGAAGAAAGTAATCTGACAATTTGAGACGTGGGAGACATTCCTAGAAATACTCCTCGGTTTTCTAAATTATGTAAATACTTATATCAGAAAATCGTAAGGCTTGCACAGTGAAACTACCTAATCCTTTTTATTCCCTTTTTCACTTAGAAAAATATCACCTTCCTATCTCCACATTTTCTGTAAGTTACACAAAACACAATTAAGCTTAGTTGTAATCAGGATCCAGTCTGACACAACTGCTGAATAGTATTTAGGATATAAAAAAGAGGGCACAATATTCACAGTGGCAAGATGCAAATGTTACATGCCACATTCCAACATTCCAATATTACTCAGATTTTAAAATGGCAAGCCTACTTTTCTATTGCAGCTCAGCTGAAAACAACCAAACCCAGCCAGACAAAAAGTAGTTAAATACACTATGGTATCAGTCACATAAAAAAAGCAGAGATTATATTGTTAAAAGGTTAAAAGTTAACATTTGTTAAAATGAGGAAGAAATAATTTTCCACAGTTAAGATGAACAGACACTTGTTTGTTTAAGCTCTATCAAAACCCTTGGAAGAGTTAACTCATTTACGTTTTGAAGTTACTTTAAATTCCTTATTTATACACACAGTGCTAATACTATTCTCATTTCTATGAACAAAAGGCTTTAACTATACTCTGTGCACAAGCAGTGAAGCCCTTGTACAGAAAAATAAGATAAACACTTAAATGGGCGATTCTCCACACTGAAGTTGAACACCAAGGGCAGCCCATGCCAATACTAGCCAGGCCTCTTAGAGTCATAGAATTGCCTAGGTTGGAAGGGACCTTTAAGATCATCTAGTCCAGCCATCATCCTAATTCTGATTAAAAAACACCACTAAACCATGTCACTGAGCGCTACGTGAACCCGTTTCTTAAATACCTCCAGGGACGATGCCCTCAGCCACTTCCCTGGGCAGCTCATTCCAATGTTTAATAACCCTTTCAGTGTAAATTTTTTTTCCTGATAGCCAATCTGAACCTCCCATGGCACAACTAGAGGCCACTTCCTCTTGTTCTATTGCCTGTGAGGCGAGACTGACCCCTGCCTTGCTGCAACGTCCTTTCAGGTAGTTGTAGAGACCGATAAGGTCTCCCTTTTTCTCCATCCTGAACAACCCCATCTCCCTCAGCCTCTCCTCATATGACTGACCCATAGGTCCAGACCCCTCACCCTTCGTCACCCTCCTCTGACACAGCAGTTGGGATGGACTTTTTTCCTCCCCGTTGACCACGTCAGAAACATTATTCTGAAGATATCCCCTATGCTTGATACAGAACAGGAAAGGATATAAGGAAGTTCAGAAACAGATTACATGCACAACCAACCACTTGGGTTGTTGGGTTTTCACTTGCTTACACTTTTCCATTCACCCTAACCACACAAGCCACCACCAAGCACTATGGCCAATACCTTCTGCTACCTGACCTAGTTTGGCAGTCTTAAATAGTGTGTAAACAACCGGCTCGGGCATTAGCATACCCTTCATATGTAAACCTGGTGAGTCTATTTGTCCACTGGATCAGATATAGACTAATAAATTACAAAGAACATTGTTTACTATATTATCATGCATGACTTAAGTGAGCGTGAAAGTAATTACAGAGCAACAGTTGGGTAAGATTACCATAACTTAATGAAAGTCAACTTAAACTTCTGCATTAACATCCACTCTATTTTCTAAAACAGACAATTATTTTTAGTAGTAAGTAGGTACAACTTGCTTTCAAATTAAAACTGCATCTTAATAAAAGTCACAATTCTATATCTAGAATTAAAATAAGCCAAAATACAAATTATAAACAATTTTATGCACTGAAAGCAACTCCGATTTTATTGTATACATCACAAAAAAAATAAAGGTGTTTTGCAAAGCCTCACCTAGAATCAGATTTTCACCTGAGAATGCTTTTGTTTTAAAGACATGAAAGTCCTCTTTTTTAAGAATAAAGAAAATAATAGGCATTCAAAGGGCAAATAAAAAAGATCCCAAAGAACTCTTGAAAATCATCCTCAGGCGCCTGCCATCCTGCATAACTTTCTTGAATGCTGTAGTACTCCTGGCCCATAGGAGATCAGCTGAAGTACAAAAGAACTCTACTTTCACAAGTGAAACAATTTCTTAATGATGGAAGCTGATGTCAGACTGAGTGAAAAGGGACATTTTGGCAAGTGCCAACTGAAGGAAAAGTTAGCAATGTAATTGCATAAAGCTGAAAAAAGTTTCAGTTCTATCAAAACCAATTTATTTTTTTATCTGTCAATAACTTTGTTTTGATGTCCTAAATCACCAGTTCTGAAGATGAATGTAACTAGCCAGCAAGTTTCATTTCCTAGTTCAATTACTGATGTTAATTCAAATAACGTGCATATTAAAATCCATTAAGAAAGAAACCGAAGTGTCACAGACAAGATTAGTGAATGGTGGTACGTGAGAGCAACAAGGAAAAACATTCTGATTATCCACTGCAAGAAGTTGTTGTCAAGCCCTTCTAATACAAGACAAAACACTAAAGGTCAACTTATCTTCAAATATTATTGCTTTAACAATTTAAAAATTTGGGTAATGTATAGCATTTTTTTGAAGTCTGCTGTAGACCATAACTTTGATTTTTATTTAAAATGCCTGTTTCATGGTGGAAGAGAACCTAGGAGGCTGAAGCAGCTTAGGCAACTGAATGCCACAGCCTAGCAGGAAGATAAAGTTACTAATATAACCCTCAAATAAATGAATAAAAAGTTGCCCTACCCCAGCATACTAGTTAGAGCTTAAAGGCTAAACAGTCTCCACCAGGAACAGAGACTGGTCATGCTGGGATCCTCAGCCAGAACCAGGTGCACTGGCAGGGAGCTCTACACTCATTCCCTCCCTTTCTACCTCCAAAAGCCACTGGGTAGTGGCAGGAGCATTTGCTCTCAGCTTTTCCAGATCAAGGCCTCCCATGCTTCACAAAAATGGAAAATATGTCCCAAGATGTCATCAGAAACCCCTATATTGACTTTTTCTTTAAGTCCTGTGAGGTCTCCAATGAGAGAATCCCCATCAAAACTCCAGATGTTCAGAGAACGCACACAGCACTAAAACATGGCCAAGGACAGCCACCTGCAGCCAAGCCACCAGCAGCCCTGGTACCGCGAGACTAGCACAAGTACAACTAACAAAATGCCAAATCTTTAAGGCGGACAGAAGAAATCCAGCCACTGAATCAGTCAGAATTCTTTTTAATTATTGGTCACCATCATCTCTCCCTGGTCCTCACCTACCTCTGGATGTGCTAGCATCTATTTGAGAGGGAGGGCAAGTGCCTGCAGTTACTCGCCAGGGGAAGGCAAGACCCGTAAATCAGCTGCATTATTATCTCTGCTGCGAGACAGTATTTGTTCAGCAGTCAGGAATAAATCACAAGATTTGATGTCTCACATTATGGCTCCACCACGCTTTTCCTTCTTTCCAGGGTATTTAACATATTTTACATTAAAATCTGTGACATGCTTACCATTAATACTTAGTAACTAACGCTATTTCATTACTTTGCCCTACCTTCAGATCCATGTCTTCTGCCTCCAATTTTAATCCATTTTATGCTCCATTTTGCTGAGTTTCAGTGTAATCAGAGGCGGCAAATTGCTCTGAAACTCATTAAAAATACATTTCTTTACATGTCTGGCTTTGAAGATTACTGTAGCAGTTAAGTTTTTCTCCTCTTCTGCTTTTACTCATGTCTCCATTTCTTCTGATGCCGCCTTACTGTTGTGTGTTTCTGCACTAAGACCACATCTCTGATTTTCACTTGGTTTGTCAACATTCCAGCAAAGCCCCATCCTTCCTGCCCTACATCAAAAGTCTTATTTTCTGTTAAAATGCCTCTTCCAAGGCAGGGAGTTCAAGAAACCACTAGATTTTTCTCTATTTCCTCCTCTTACTTGCTTGGGTTACTGGCAAAACTACCTCTTTGGGGATACCCTCTCTAACCAGAATTCTCTCTCCCAGTCAGAAGTGTCAGAGTTTGTTGATCCAGTTTGCCTGAGATATATTGAGCCATCCACAACTATGCATAAGATTAAAATGTTTTGACCATCAAGAACTGGAGGCAAAGTTTATTCATAGATTTAACATGATGGAAGGGATCACTCCGATTATCTAAGCATAACCATTTAGCCTGGATTGCCTTATATTCAGGAGAGATATTACATATTTCCATACTGAAAAGTAATTTTTCACCCTCATAAAAAAAGGGGTCTCAGCTACAAGTGTCACAGTCAGTAATTTGATGAAAATACTGAATTGACAATAAAGTTTTGAAGAAAAACTACCCAGCATTAAAGGAACTAAAGGAAAAACACCACAAGTATCCTATTTTAAAATTTGCTTGCTTCGTATTTTTCCTTTCCTGCTGACAAATCCTTCATCCTAGGAAGATAACTTTTCTTGTGAGCAAATACATAGCACTACGTTAAGACATAACAATGCAAAATACAGCACTTGGAATGCTTTATCACAGATCACACTGTACCCAAGATATACTGGCAAACAGAATCATGTACTGCCCGGCTCTGGATGGGATTTTGACTAAAGTGCCAGGAGATGAGATAGTCCCTCACCGTGACTTGAGGCACGAGTGAAAAGTCTGACAACTGCAATTTTAAGCAGCACAGGTATTGACAGAGAAGGGACAAAATAATAGCCAAGGGCAAATCATTACTTTTTGTTTGTTTGTTTTATGAACAACCTCAATACTTGTGCTTTACTGGTCTCCCAAAAGTAACATGTTCCTCGAGCAAGCTCTCCTTTTCCAATCCACAAATCTGTCAACTGCATTTAATGATTTACCTGCAACAGCAACCTTCTCCTGTGATTTCATACAACTAGCTAACTTGCATTGTGCGTGCAAGCTAGTGCTTTCCCAATTTCAACTATGCCTAGAAGTAATTAAGCAATGGTATTTACCAGCCTTTCCAGCAAAGAGCAGGCTCAGGTTATTTTCAGCAAATTCACATCAAATTGTAACTCTTCTTTGAATCCCTTTGAGTAGTGTCATTGGCAGTTGTGAATACAAATTCTAATCTATTTAAGGAAACCAGCATGCTGACCACCAGGAAGTCAGTATTACAAGATCAACAACAACCATTGGGTAAAGCAGACATTGTTTGGGAAGGACTAAACAGCCTCGCCAAACCAACCCAAGACACACACATAAGTGACTTTTCTGGATAGTCTATGAACCAAGCAACTTGGCTTTAAAGAGATTTGTCAGAAGTGGGGCAGGAAAGAAATAAGAAAATGGTAACATTGTATTCAGAAGCTAAGTTCCATTTCCAGCACTTTCACACAACACATTTGCTTTAGTGGGAGGCACATCAGATTAATTTGGCCCACAGGAAACAGGAAACTCTCTAATAACAGACAGGAAATTGTATTTTCATGCAAGTTCTGTATAAAGCAAGTTTTTATACTTTACTTTCCCTTGTTTTTGAAGGGACAGTAATAAACAGAAGTAATCTCCTATATGCTCACCTACCTTTCCTAGTATTTTCAAGTATCAGGAGTCCTCGGTAAATCTCAACTTCAGAAAAATTTTTAAAACCCTGCATTCATCAGAAAAGCACTCAAGGCAGCAAGTTCTCTTTTGCAGTGGTCTCGAATGCGTCTACATATTCCAACCACTGCTTAGATTAGCCCTAATGATCGTGTCGGTTTTCCCTAAACACACTGCATAGCAATCAGATTTTCCATCACTGCAGATAAGTCAACAAAATGCAGGGGATAACACAAAGCCAGGAGCAAGGGGAATGGTAGCCCAAAGTTCATGACTTCATTTTCAAAACTGAAAAATAAAACAAAACCAACAACAATTATAAACTACCAGGCAAGGCGTCCAAGCTTTTAAAGAATAACCTCCTGAACAATAAAGACATTTTTCATAGAGTAACATGCTATTAAGAGTCTTATTTAGTTATCTCCCACTGCAAGATGGAAACTCAAAAGACTACAGAAATTTTGCTAACATAATCCCATAAAATCATATCCATTTCACAGGCAGAGATACTACAGCAAGGGCAGGGAACTATTTTTCCCCTGTCAGTGTTTGCAGACACCTTGCTGCAGTGAATGCTGTCCTGAATGCAAATTACCTCAGCTCCCCAAGAGGCACACTGCAATGCCCGAGACTGCCAATACACAGTCCAACGCCAGCAGGCATATATTTAGGAAAAAAGGAGCACAAGACAACAGTCCAGAAAGGGTACGAGTTTGCACTGGAGTGAACAAAGCCGAGGAGCCAGAGCAAGATTTGAACCATGCAAAAAGTTAACCTAGTCTATGTGCAGCAAAGACAGAGGTGACTGTACTGAGAGCTAGAAGCAGCTATTTCTCGCTATGTAAGCGAGTCACTGTGCCCTTGTGTTCTGAGCTAGGTCTTCACTACACAGCTAAATCAAGTCAACTACGTGGAGGTACAGGCTTCTCGGATAGCTTGATCTGATGCAGAATCGGAGTACTGGCATGCGGACGCTTTGCAGAGCTCTTGGCTTGGGAAAGGTGCTGAACAAGCAAGTGCTCGCCTACACCTGCTTCTTGGCAGATTTTGCACTTGGCACATATGCATTTGCAGTAAAGATTTGTTCGAGTTAGTATCAACTCTGCATTCTAATTTAGCAGAGAAAAGACACCAAATCTACATCAGTTGTCCCCTCCAAAAACAGATTATTAATCACACTACTCCACTGAACGCTCTTCTCTAAACTGTCTCCAGATATCAGCATTGCCATTTTCCAGCCATTTTGAAGCATCCCCAAAGCTTCAAGTACTCTTTTCTCCAAACCCTTAAATTAATATCAGCTTCTCATAGGAAATATTTTTTGCTTTGTCTTGTAGGTAAACACACCAACCTTTTTTAAACTGAAATATTAACAAAACTCATCTGCACAGGACAAGGAACCTGAATGACTTGGGCTAAAGTATGTTGAAGATGAGAAAGATCCTTCTGATACAAGTCAGACACTTAGATTGTAATGAGCAAAAAAGTCTGATGCTGTGATGGAAGTACTTCACTTCAGCATTGGTATTTTTGTCAAGTACTACCAAGAATGGAAATACTTCCAGATCTTCTGTCTCTCAGCACAGAAAACCTGTGATATTTCACCAGGCCAACGTCAAATGTTCTGAGAAAACTATTGTGTATGTAGGCATTATAATAGGTCTCACTAAGTCTACTCAATAATTTTCATACAATTTACTAGTATGAGAAGAGTTCTGATATGCCTGCCATATACATAATCCAGATTTTTTTCTAATGCATTTATAGGCAAATATAGTTAATGTAGTATATCCATTTTATCCAGTTGCTTTCCAGATACAGATCTGAGACAATTGCCAGAGTCCTGTCCCCAAGCAGCAACATAAATGACAAGTGTATTTCACAACACTTGGCAGAGACGAGGATTAGAGATGTATGGGCTATAGTAAATCCTCCTTTCCCCTAATGTTTTCAAGCAGGTCAAAGGCATATTCCTGCATTAAAAAAAACCCAAACTTTTAAATCCACTTAGTGTTTTGCAAGCCAAAAAAGTGTAAACACCTGTGTTTATTTTTTTCTTTTGCCAGGTGAAAGAACACACCCAGCTTTATGTTGGACCTAAGGATTAAAGTTTATACTTTTGGAATCAAGGCAGTCTGATTACCTTTTATCAGTAACAAAAGCAAAGAAAGAACAGAGAGGGAGGCTGCAAAGCTGCAGCACAAGCCACATCAGCTCCCTGTCTGCTCCTCCTGTTGGCAGTGGCCAAACTCCCACTAAGAGGAAAAGAAATTGCTGATAGACACATGGTCTCTTCACCTGTTTCTGGGAGAAAGGAGGATTTATGTACCTACACGAGAAAAGCTAAATAATCATCACCATGTTTCCCTTTTATTTCCCACATCTTTGGGGTTCATTTCCTTATCCTAATTTTGTGACTTTTTCATATCACAATCATATTTAGCAATCACAACGCAAAAAAAAGTACTGCAAAGTCGGTTACTCCAGTGCAGGGGTGTTTGATAAGCAGCATGTTGCTCTTGCCATGGCCCTCACTACCTTCCTGCCATCCCACAGCCACAAGAGGAGTGCTCACACTGAAAAAGTCTACATGTTTCACGTGCAAGAAGTCAGCTGGTGGGTTTGATGTGTGCACAGATGAAAAGAGCAACAATAAAAGATTGCAGATGAGTATGAAACTGTTACTCGGGAGTCTAAGGTAGCAGTGAGCAACTGCAGAAGCTTAATGAAACTAAAGTAGAAGCTAATAGAAAAAACGCGTCCCTGCTATAAGCATACCTCTCTGTTAGAGGAGAATTAAATCCATTAAGTCTACATACTACAAACAGAGCTGCTAATTCCCATTTTCTGACATTAACATGCAAGTAAAGCCTTGGAACAAAAATCCCACCACCCATGAAAAAATGTGGGTTCATGCACATATCCAAAATCATGAAATTTAAAGCTAAAATAAAGGACACTGTGAACAGCCCCACAACAGTCTGTTCTTATCTGTGCACACTCATCAAATTAAGCAGTGCTCTTGCCCTGGAATTCATGAAAAGACAGCCCTCAAGCAAAACACCCTGTTCCTTGTATGTGATAAGTCGCCTTTCCCAACAATGTAACAAGTGCAAGATTCCAAGCTTTATTTCCTCGGCTTTGCCCTTCTGCATCCATAAAAGCAAGCTGCCGTGACACCGCCAGCCCGGGAGCGGCGTGTCACACCTGCTGTCACATCACCGAATCGCAGGGCTTAGACACGGGAGCGGGAGTCCCTATTGACCTGCTCAGAAGCGACAACTTTCTGAAGTTTGGATTTTACGATAGCGCGTTTTTTACAGCACGGGCAAGGAAATGCAGATAACCAGCCCGGGCTGACGTTCCCTTTTAATAGGAACTGCCTTAATGTCATAGCAGCTGCCTTGTGAAGCGTAACAGGTCATACAAGCCCAAAGCGGGTTTGTTGATGAAGGGGGTGAAGAAAGAGACAGAGGGGAAGGGCTGGCGTGAGGCGTAGGTCTGTCAGAGGAGAAAGACATCCCTACTCCCAGCCCAAGAGCCATCAAAAGTACAACTTCGGAACGTTTGGTGCTGAGATGGGGGCTGAAACTACGAGCCCCCGTCTTCGAGGGCAGGACAGGGACCCTCCATGCGTGAAGCAGCCCCGCCAGGGCACACTTGCCTCACCTTCACTGCAGAGATACGCACGACAAAAGCTTACTTAAATAAAACAAAGCCTCCTCCCTGCCTCTGACGAGGAAAGGCAAGCTTTTATGTACGCAAACTACCCTCCGCCAGACGAACAGGCTCCCGCGGGAGCTTGCCACGCACCGATCCCGCACGGCGCAGGCAGCCGGGCAGGACGGCTCTGCCATCGCCACCTTCTCCTCCTCCTCCACACACCCCGAGTCAGGACGGGGGCACCCCCGGCAGCGAGGAAGTTCCGCAAGCAGGCACTGGGGGTCCGGAGCCGAATGAACGGTTTAGGACCTTTACCTGCGGGCGTCCTGAGGGCGGCCACCCCCGGCGGGGGACAGGTGGGCGCTGCTCCGCTGAAGGCGGCGGCGGGGTTGAATTTCCTGCGGAAGGCGACTCGCCTGAAGTGCGAGCCCTCGGCTGCGCTCATCCTTGGGGCGGGGGAGAGACGGAGAGAAGTACAGTGAGGGAGGGCAGGTGGTCGTGGGAAGGGGGGAAAGCCGCAGGGTCCTCAGCACCCCTCCCGCCCCGAGGGCAGTAACGCCTGCATAGACCCGAAGGCAGAGCCTCCTTTCCTTTCCTTCCCTCCCCTCCCGNCCGCCCACCCGCCCGGACGTCTCCACCCGCCGCCCTCCCCCTGCGCTACCTGCTCAGAGGCCGCCGGTCCCGAGTACGTCCCCCTGCCGACATGGCGAACCCCCGTCCCGGGGCTGAGCGGTAACTTCTCCGAGCCGCCTAAACCACCTTCCCCTCTCTTCCCCGCCCCGCGGTGCAAGTTCCCTCCGTAGCCGGCACAGGGAAGTGGGCGCTGCGGCCGCCTCACCTGCTCTGCTTCCTGCCGGTCGGAGCTGATGGGCCTCCCCGCTTCCCAGCAGCGGACCTACCGGGGACCCGCGGCCAGCCCCGCCGCGCCCGGCTCCCCTCCTTCACAGTCCCACCGTCTTCGTGGCTTGCCTTCTCTCCCACCGTTCACCTCTGAAATGCCTTCCCTGTGGAAAGGCAGGCTCGATTCCTGGGAGATTTATCGGTGTACGTAAAAGAAGCTGGCCGTAATGCAGCCCCCACCCCCCCCTGCCACCCCGAGCGAGAAAATTGTCAAAAAACATCTTGAGTCCGAGCACTTAAAAGCGAGGTGCGATGCCAGGGATCGAGCTGCAATACTTGCATTGATAATAATTACACCTAACCCCGTTCATTCTGGCCAAAGCAACTGTCTCTCTCTAAATCAATGTTAACTGAGAAAGGCAATCAGAAGAGTACACTGCTGTGAGACCCGGGATTAGGTTCATTAATATAGCACCTATTTATCTGCTTAACTGGCCCATGTTTGGAGGCAGAACATCTCCACCTGTGCCACCATGAGAGTGGGTAATGGCAGTGTTTGGCACGCAGGGTGAGAGCTTCATGTGGTGCGGTTGGAGGCAAACCATTTGCAACGTGGTCCTCCTGCTACACAGGGATTTCCTGGGGTTTGGAAATCCCAGGTTTTAGGGCTTCTTTAAAAGGTGGCCTGCTGTTTTGTAACATGCTGCTTCGTTTGCCATCAGCAAAATTTGGAGTATTTCCTCACAAGAGAAGGAGTGCAGTCAAAGCTACACTCCAGGGATGTTCTCCCTCTGGCAATGGTCCAATGCAACCTTTAGTTGCCAGTAAGCTTGTGAATTGCTGCAGCCTGGAAGAATATTCTGGGGAAGTACTCTCTGCACTTGCCCCGCTTGTACATCTTGTTTTGGCCACTGTCAGAGATGGGAAATGGGCAAGAGAGACCATTCATTTGACGCATACAGCCACTTTTAATGCCCTTACATCTTCAGCAATAGGAATTTATGGACTGCTCAGGCAAGCTGCTGACTTTGCAAATTCCTTGTCTTCCAAGGGATGAGGATACCTTTTGTTAGCACCCGTGCAAAATGGCTACATCTGCACAGGGGAATTGAGTGATGGGGCTTCACCTTCCTCTAGAGTCCTGTGTTATGGTGAGAGGCTCCTGCCAAGTCCTTTTCAGTGGGCTTCCTTGGCATGCAGGACCCAATAGTAACACACTTTCTCCAGATGACCACCTGTGTGAGGCACCAGCTGTGTCTGATGCATGGGAGACACAGTGGCAGAGAGTGGCCATGGTATTGCTGCCCCTACCCCACATGCAGCAGCAGGGGATCACGAGGCAGAAGTTGAACGAGTGGGTCTTCTCCTTTCAGTGTTAGAGTGCAGGACAGCAACAAGCACAAGGGGAACTGCTCTAGCTGGGACATCTGTGACCACATGCCAAGTATCTTGCTCTTATGGTCTCTTTGTAAAATTGATCTCTTCTGGAAGAGGGTTGATATCTAACAGCCACGCCTTTCATTTCCCACTAAAAATGAGGCAGTTGGATGACCTCCTGGATTTCATTTGTGCGTTTGCAATTGCAAACATCCCACTTTACTTCTGCAAACATTAAAAAAAAAAAAAAAAAGGAGTGACTCAGAAGTAAAAGACTGATTTATTTCCTGACCTCATTCACCTGACCCAAGCTGGGCGTATGGAGATGAATACACTTATCTTACACCAGTACACGCTGACTTTATTGCAAGGACCTAGAGAGTCTTGTAAGCTTTAGCTATGTACAGTTAATGGATGTACAGCAAGGATCAGTCATTAACTCATTCAGGTAAAAATATGCTTCCAGAACACTGGTATACGTTTCAATCTTACTCTGGACTCAGACCAGTTCTAGTACTGGGTACTATTTAGTATTACCAATTTAAACAAGGGAGAGAGCAAGAGAGGTAGGGAACCTCTCATTAATAATTCTTAAAGCGCTTTACCAAGGAGGAAGTATCAGCCTCTCTTGACAGAGGAAGAAAATGAGGTATTGTGAGAGGTGATTTGTTCAAAGTTGTACAAGATGTCAATACAGTTGCAAAATACAGAGTGTTTGCTTACAGGAATAAAAGCAAGATTGAAAATTAGAAGAACTTTCTCTGTTTCTTTCTAATTGAACTGAGATTAACTCAAGTACTAAGCAATTGCTCCACAGGCAGCCTTGAGCCAGGCATAATTATCACTTATTATTGAACTTTGTACTTGCTTCTTTAAACACAGAGCTCTGCTCCTGGCAGGAACACAGCTAAGGAAGCAAGGGCAAATGCACACACCCCACAAATCCCAACCAAATGGTACAAACTATGTTAATTATGTTTTCTGAGATGTTATCAGCAAGCAGTAACGTATCACAATGGTTTGAGAAAATAAAGGTCACCTCAGAGAAGGGAATCATGACAATTCTGTGGCATCAGGAGAATGGTCACAAAAGTTCATTGTCTTGAGAAAATCCTGCTGAAGCACACTGATGTATTAAAATCAGTGAGGTGACAGCCTGTGCTAGAAGAAATTCTCGCAGGCAACAGAGTCAGGGTAGAGCATGTGTACGCTGCAGGGCAGTACGGGCCTCTCATAGCAGTTTATTGTCTCTTTTCTTTCCAGTAAGTTACAGCACAGATCTGGAGCAGTTGGTTCAAGCTGGCTCAAAACTGCTGTACACCAGCAATGTGTACGTTTTCTCTGCTTTAACAGGGTAACAACCAGCTGCCCCTTCT
Source organism: Jacana jacana (assembly GCA_013400555.1). NCBI lineage: Eukaryota > Metazoa > Chordata > Aves > Charadriiformes > Jacanidae > Jacana > Jacana jacana. Next base: position 12,897 of record VZTM01026401.1, on the reverse strand, counting down.
GGCATGCCCTTCCTCCTTTTTTATACCCTGCTCTCAGTCGCTCATTCTCCATTTCCAGGGAAAGGCAGAGAGTCTTTTGGCAACATCAGCAGGAGGAAAAACTTTTTTATTTAAGTGTAAAAAGTCAATCTGACGTAAATATTATCTTGGAAAACATCACCCTAAACAATTAAAAAGTTCAGTGTAATATTTGAAGATGGGATCTGCAATCAGAAAATGTTGAATAAGCTTATGTTTAGACAGTGTTGCCAATTCTGCTTAAAATATGTGAAGGCCTGAAAATGACATTACTTGATTAAAAGCCTTGCAGCATACCTACTACCCTAGGCAAGGTGGGAAGAGTTATGTACCCCTCTGTTGTATGGTAACGGAGGCAAGCAGTAAGCCCTAGCTAACCCATTGAGTGTGGGCACTTGCTGGACCATCTGGCTCCAAAACTTTCTGTGTGGGTGCTGAGAAATGCAGTGGTGGAGACTTGATTTAATGATACCTATTTGCATGTGAGAGAAACAACAGGAACACTATGTAAGCCAAAGAAGGAAGGCAAGGACAGCTGGCAAGGCTTAGCCTGAAGAAAAAAGTTGGAAGAGCGCTTCTGGCATGTGAAAGGCTTGCAAGCACTCGGCTCATGCTTCTGGAGTCTCAAGGTATTCAGGAAAAGGGGACTTTATAGGCAATCTTTGTTTAGTTTGTGAGAAAACAAATGCTTCACTTTGTGTGTAAACCATTGTTCCTCCAGTAAACCTCTTTGTATTAACCTTTTCTTCTCCTAATGGGAAGTCTTCAGAAAACTTGATTTTGACTAACTTTTTGAGTGAAACTGTTTCTGTTGCTGCCTCTAGTCAAGTTTCTTTATTGCTGCTGGAGTACAACTTTATTTTCTTCTCAGTTACACAATAAATATTTTCCTGGATTAAGTTTATGTCCTCTAGCTTTGGTTTCTCTGAGTACCACCTTGTGCTGTACCCCACAGTAAACCTGTGTGGTACCATCAATTTAGAGAATTAATATACAGGACCTTGATAAAGAGGATGCATGTATTCATTGCCTAACAAAAATACACATTTCATGCTTCTAAACACTACATATATTAGCTTATTTAGAGCTAGTTTGGACAGAACCTTCTCTGTAGTCTGACAGAAAAATGCCATTCTCTCTTAGATAGAAAACTCCAAATAACATCTAAAATGAAAATGCTGCTTGTAATATAGAAAATCCACATTTAAATACATAGCTAACCAAGCTAAGTCTTGCCCAAATTAGGCATAGGCTCATCCTGAGTAAGAGTTAGACACAGCTCATCATACATTTTGAATTTTCTGTGAACCACATACTGTATAAGCCACAAACCAGTTCTGCCGGCAGGGAAGTATAATGAAGAGCAAGAACTGATATAGCAAAAGATAGAGTAGGGTGCTAATTAGAGAAGAATCTCACTCATCTCAGTCCCTTGTGCACATTTCAGATGAAAAGTCTCTTCAGATGGCAGCAGTGTGGCAGAACACACAAAGCAACAGCAATGTGTGCAACAGAGATACACGGACCAAGCAAACATATCCAAGGCAGATATTTAACCTTGAAATCAGCAGGCAAACACGGAATCCAGCATTCAAAGGCATAATGTTACTTTCAGCCTGAGGCTGCAGACTCTGGCTTCTTAGCCTGGGGAGTGGCTTACAGAGATGAGAGGGACTCAAACATAATGCTTGTTCCCTGTGCAGCACCCAGTGCATGTGTCAGAACAGGAGGTGGACCTTGAGTTTATAGCATCATGCTGGTTTACACGAAAAAATGACCCCAGCTTTTTTTGTCACTCAACTCCCCATCGAGAAGTCTAGAACTCACCATATCTTAGAAATGGTTTTACTTCCCCATGAGAAGGGGCTGCAGGGTCAGCAGCATGAATTATAAGTCAAAAATCAGAAGTAACCTGTACAACCACTCCAGGGTGGGTAGACAAATCCTAGATAGTAACTGCTAGAACAAAAAAGGATGGGTAGGTAGCCCTCAGAAAAATACCCATGACAGTTTGTTTTGACCCAGATGATGCTTCTAATATAGATCTCTGTTGTGTCTTGCTTGACTTTATAGGCGGGTACTGTGTTTAATCTGTTTCCCTCTGCTATCATTTTGGGCCCTATGAAAGGTAGTTATGGGGACTACCCAGCAGCAGGCTTCGTCCAATTCCAAACACTGTAACAAAGAATCTTCTTAATATCCCCTAAAGCCAGGGCTTCTTTCCCTACCACACAAATCACAGAATGGTGAGGGTTGGATTGGACCTTGAGAGATCATCTAGTCCACCTCCCCACCCCCGCCAAAGCAGGTTCACCTAGAGCAGGTTGGGCAGGAATGCATCCAGGCAAGTTTTGAATATCTGCAGAGAAGGAGCCTCCATAACCTCCCTGGGCAGCCTGTTCTAGTGCTCTGTCACCTTTAAAGAAGTTTTTTCTTATGTTTAGATGGAATTCCTTGAGTTCCAGTTTGTGCCCATTGGCTCTTGTCCCATCACTGGGCACCACTGAATAGAGTTTGGTCCCATCCTCTGGACATCTGCTCTTTAGGTATTGATAAGCATTGATGAGATCCCCTCTCAGTCAACGCTAACAGGTAGCACTGGAAGAACAGCACTATGATAATCAAAGGAAGCAGCATTCCTGCTATGTATTGCCTCAATGTTATTTATTTCTCACCCTTTTTTACAGAAGCATTTTGTCTATTGCAAGCAAATTATTGGAATTCATGAAATCATATTGAGATAAAGCTGCCCCATGTATTTCTTAGTTTGTCTGGAGGATTGCTGCTCAGAGGGAGCAACGGTTATTTAATTGGCTTTGTTAGACAAGTCTTGCAGAATGGCATTCATTTAACAAAGACTGATTGCTTTTAGAAGTCAGTTTTTCTTCAGTATCACTACCAAATGCTAATGAAATATGTTTCCCACTATCCAATTTATGTCAACATTTAGATACCATTAGCAATGATGCTTTAGCTTTGATTTGGATTAACTACAGGTGAAAACAAATTTTCATAGAATCATGTTAGTAAAAAGGAGAGAGAAAGCAAACTATGCTTGAGAAAATTATCTGCTCTTCTCTCATTTCTTAATTCATCTGCAGTGACAGCCAACAGCCACTATGAAAAAAAAAGTTAAAAAAAACATGATCTAAGCTCTCCACTTGAGACATCTTAGTGGGGTCTGATTTCCAGGGCAGGAGTGACGACTCTTTACGGTGCACCCACATTCAAAATCCTTAGTCTCTTTAGCTCTTTGCCAGATCAAGTTAAATTCACAGTTGAAAATTGATTACATTAGGCAAAACTGCTCCTGGTATGGCCCATTAAGTTCCTTGTGGCCTGACAGAAAAATATGTGCCAGCAAGATCCTTGGTGTGCTTTTCCAAGGGGCCACTGGGAGCTGACAGTGGGCTGTGCTAATCCACTGATGGTGGCAGCACCCAGCTCCTAAGCCACCACCTCCTCTGGGCCCTGCAGCTTCTCCCATTTGGAAGAGGGGCCCGTGCCTGGTGAGGTGCTGGGACAGTTGGTAGTGACTCCTGGGGAAAAGATAACAGCTCGTGTGGAAGGAGCCAGTGGCTGCTATGAGCTGGTCCTCTGGCATGTTCCCCCTTCACAAGCTCCTGGAAGAGGTGCAGGAGGGAACAGGGGCTCTGTCCATGTGGAAATGTGTGACCATCAAATGAAGTGCTCTTTGCCACTGCTTTGCAGCTATTCCCAACACCAAGCCTGAGCTCCGCTCTCTTTCTCCAGTGCTATGACGTATGGGATTGTACTTTGTTTCACAAGCCGTGTACTGCTAAGGTGCTGTATACATTAAATATTAACCATTATCTCTCTATGAATGCTTACCTAAACAGTAGAGCAAAATGTTTAGTTTTTCTCCTTGACACACCAACACCTGGATCAGCAACTGACTGATAAAACGTTGCGGTGAAAAGAAAGGTGCAATTATTTCTTCCGGCTCTGGAGGAGCCTATACTGATCTCAATATTGCACCCTTAACTTTGTTTCTTTTCCTTACTGTAAAAAGCAAGCTGTCAGGTACTTAAGATTTCTTCTAATGAGGCATATGGTACACGCACAGGGGCTTCAGGATGCTTCTCAATAATTTATATTGACTTTAAACACAGAGACTTCAAAGCTGTTGCTACATTTGCAGACTCCTCTAAGTTAGCTTCATCCACCCTTGTTTTCCTTCATTCTGTTCTGCATTCCACAGACTCCCTTGGATCTTTTGGGGCTGAAATGTGATTATTTGGAGCAAAGGCTGTGAGAAGGTTATAAATGGTGCTCCCGTTCCACATAAACTCTCTCTTGTATTCTGAATCTCAAAAATAGAATTCCATTCATATTTATAATTTTTTTTTAATGTATTTTTACCTCCAGAGATCTCACGTTGTCTCATTTTGGAATTCAGTACTTCATGCAAGATTTACAGTATACATCCATGGCCTTATGCACTCCAAATGGCTGGAACTTTACTGTACTGAAATGTGGCATGCTTTTATATTCAAGCATAAATAGCACTGAGCATAACTGTGTAGACAAAGGGTTGGAAACTTCAGAAACTCTAGAATCTTAATTTTGGCTCTGTTGCATACTGATATTCATCCTTTAAAAGGATGCAGTCACTTTAAAGGAAATCCAACTTCTCTACCAAAAAAAGAACATCTATATTTTACTGAGCTAACATTGTTTGGGGAAGAAAAGTTTTCCCATGTTTAGACAGTATTTTCATTTTGAGCCTAACGAGTCAAACTGCCTTTTTGGTTTACAGGCCTGGCAGACAGTCAGAAGGAGAGCATAGGTCTAAGGAAATTAAAACCAGAAAGTGGATGTTAAGCACTGCTATTTATATCGAGGACCTATTAGCACTGCAGAAATAGGGAATGACCTCTGAACCAACTCAAGCACTTGAGCAGTGCAGGTTTTGGTGCAGGGTATGTACCATGGATCAAACAACGCACCTTGGTGAAAGCACCTGGCTACCTCATCTAAAACCGCTTTGGTGTTCTGGAGTGTGCAGGGTAGGTGTATGTGGAGAGGTGAAAGGTTACACATAAAGAAACTTGGCTCAGTTGGTTGAGATCTGATGGTTTTCCTTCTTACTGTCTCAATTTGTCTATCTGTAGGTGAGAGATAACAGCATCCATTCTGCAAAGATATTGCAGGAACGAATTAATATGCACAGAGTGCACTGAAGATAAAAAGAGCTACTTTGCATTTGGCTTAGATAACAAAAACCTTTGAAAGCAGTGGTGGCTTCACTTTTTAAGTAAGGACTTTGTCCTTCTCTTTTTAAGTAAGGACTTTGTCCTACTTTAAGCAGGACTTTGAGATTGCTGGTATTTATATGCAATGCATTTATAAAAGTTCTAATTTTATGTTTTGCATGAAGTCGAGTCATAACCTGGTCACAAAAGCATTCATCAGCCACATCTTCAAATTGCATGAGATACTTCAGTTATGCTCCCAGTTCTGTCACCTGCTCCACACATCCAGATGGAGCCCACTAAAGTCTGTGAAGCTTTGCCAGGGATCTCTTTAAATCAAATTTGGAAGGAATGAACTGAATGGTAGGTCCATTAACACAGATCAAAGCAAGTTTCCCAGCCAACTGTGAACAACATGGGTCAATATCCACTTGATTCTAAAGTAACTTGCTTGGTTTATAGCCTGATGGTAGCTTCCATGTAGCCATGAAGGACAGCTGCTGCTTCATCTTAGATCACCAACAAGATACATCAGTGTAAGAGCCACCGTGCTCGGATAGTTCAGCACTGAGCCACCTGAGTTTATAGGGATCATCTATATCTAACAGAGATTTCCTACTGCTCTAGCAAAGCCCTTTATTGTCTTGTATAGGTGGACAGAAGGCAACCTGTGTGCCTTAAAAACATTAGCTCTTTTTCTGCGTGATCATAGGCCCTTCCCATCTCTGTGAGGAGGAATAAAATATTGGGCTTACATCCTCTGTATTCAGAATTTGATCTTCAAGGAAGCTCTGTACTCACATAGCTGTCTGTGTTATATTCATAATCGGAGTCAATGGCCTCAGTTTTAATACCTTAACCAATATGACAGTATCGAGTAGCAAAAATCAATTTCCTTGACAGAAGTAGTCAAGACTTACAAAAGATAATAGCCTTCCCCAGGTAGGCAATCCCATGAGTTAATTTAAACAGACACAACTGTCTCGTTATTTATTTTCAAAGTTTCCTACTAACTCACTCAAACAGCTTCTTTCCCCTGCCTAATGTGGAGCTTTCTCAAGAAAAAATAAAAAAAAATTCTCAATCGTATGTTATTGTAACAATAACTTCAATGTTTGGTTTTTTTTTCTTTAAAACCAGGCATCAAACATTGTTCCTGAAGCTAGATACCTCCAATATGATATAACAGGTGAGGGTAACAGAACACTTAAACGGGCTGCCCAGAGACATTGTGGAGTCTCCTTCTCTGGAGACATTCAAAACTCACCTGGATGCGTTCCTGAGTGACCTGATCTAGGTGTTACTGCTCTGGCAAGGGGATTGGACTAGATGATCTTTCAAGGTCCCTTCCAATCCCTGATACTCTGTGATTCTGTATGCTTTTTAATATACTACTCTAGTCAAGAAATAATTATTCTTGCAAAGGTAATATTTTTTTACTGGGTTATTAAGCCTCTGCTGAGTTGTCAACTATAGTATTAAGTCTAATTTTTGTGCAAAGTTAGGACTTTCTTCTTTTATTCAGGCAACCACCCAAACCATGCACAGAGTGGAAAGCAGCTGTGCCTGTGCCTTTAGCATACACAAATAGATGAAAGTTGGCTTTATTCCAAATATTTTTTCCCAGAGTGCACAGAATTATTATCTGTTTTAGCTCCATTTTCACCCTGTATTTTGCTCTCTATATAAAATATTCACTTCTATGTTTGTCATTCATAGCCTGCCAGAACATATTGATGTCAGACCCTTTAAGATGTCCTCTTTGTAATTAGCACCTCTGTTCTTATTACTGGTCTCATGAAATCTAGGTTTCAACTTTGTTCAAAATTACACAGCAATTTTTTGTGCTCAACCCAAGTTGTCAGTGTTTTATGGTATTAAGAGAGTCAAACTATGGTTCCTGCTGCCTTCAGGTGTAACTGGGAGGTTTTGGCATTTCTGTAAGACACGCTGCAGGGTTTATATCACGGGATGTATACAGAAACTTGCAGCAGTAGTCACTGTAAACTTTAATTTGGGGATCATCTTCATTATCATCTGGGATATTTCTGTAGGAAAACCAACAGTTCATTTGTCAGAAATTACCTACTGCTCCAGAACAAGGGAAATGTTACACAGACATTTCTGTGGAAACAAGAGAGAGATTTTTGGAGGGGGGTTTTGGGTGGTGTTGGTTTGTTTGTTTTTATTCCAGACTATTTCAGTCAGTTTACTCATAACCACTGCCTCTCAGAAAGCTTCACAGAACCAGCTGAAGGGATGATACAGTGGAAGAGGAAGGAGCAATAAGGATTAGAAGTTTCTCAAATCAACTTTGCCACGAGAACATTCACGCAAGGGGTAATCCTCCATGAAACTGCTGTCAAAACAAATACACTGAGGAAGAAAAGTCTGCTCTGGACATTTTCTTTTTTATTCTCAGAAAGTCTTTTAATTTAAAAATTAAGAGGAGTGTATAAAATTATATCCTGAGCAGCAGTCACAATTCTGCTAAAATGATCATCCAACTCTGTGCCCAAGGCACTTCTGCAATGAACACAGATAAGGTAGGAGACCTCCCCCTGCTGCATGAGAAAAAGAAAGAAAAGTGAGAAGTGTGAAGAACTCAAACAAGTAACAGCTCTTGAACTGCATTTCTGTCATTGTGCACAAATCCCGTTACCTATCCAAAGCACCTTGCCAGCCAGCCCAAAACCAAAGACAGCCCTCCAATAGTTCCCACTGAGTCAAACATCCCAGCAGGCTTGGAGGCGCAATCCTTCCTCCAGGCTCTTCCCTTTTCCTGGCCCAGTTCTAAAAGCTGGGCATTTGCTGCCCCTCGGGCACACTACCAGCAAGGAGGTTCACCAGATGAGCTGCAGAGGCCACCTCTCTGCCAGGCCCATGCTCCTGGACCACTGCGGGACTGGCTGCTGAGGGAGGATTTTGATGCCCTTGCTGTAAGAGCAAGGCTCTTGGCACAAGAGATTAAAGATGCTTCTTACTTTAAAAAGCAGGTATGGCATGCTCTACTGTACACAGGGTTCCCAAGACAATTTTATGCCGACTCCAGCTCTTCCTTTGCTTCCACATCCCCTGAGGGTGAGGGTTTACATCTTACCAAAGCATCCTTGTACTGAGACTTTATGCAGATGTTGCAACATTTCAGAGATTACTCGAATCCATTTGAAACAGCAATATGGGGAATCAGTCTATTTTAGTTTGCCTCAATCTCAGAAAACAGGGGAAGCACCTCTGCTTTAATTCTAATTCCCTTTTCCTTTAATGCTGAGTTCCCTTCTCAATTTCCTATCTGATACTTTCAAACTTACAATTATGGATCTTTAAGACCTAAATAAATGCAAACGTATAAGCCATGCCAACGCACTGCAAACTGATGTGAATCAAAGTAGACCAGACAGCACGGAATTAAATGAACAAAAATGGCCAGTTTATTCACTGGAACAGTTATGCATTACACTGTAATTTTAATTGGAACATAAAGATGTAAGAATCAGTATATTGGCTTCTTTTAATTATTTTCTTCAGCACTAGAGTGTTTTTCCCAACCATTTGACTGCATGATCATATTACACATGTACAAGCACAGACTTTATGAATCCCTCACAAGGCATTAATCTAGGATTGTCTACAAGGACAAGGAAGGGTTAACATGGTAATTACTTCAATTTTAAACAAATGATGCATTTTTGGAAACAAGGATTCTTTACCTTTTTTTTTTTTTTTTTTTTTCTTTTAGCATAAAGTAGCAACAGGAAGAGTTTCCAATATTTAGTCTTTCGCAAATGAACATATATACTTTTGTATTCTTCACCATCTAGAAACACTCCATCATTTAACCCCAAGAAGGCAGGACAACATAATGTCAATTCAACATAGGAGTAGCTGAGTTATTACAGCAGTAAACATACAGTATACAAATTCGTGTTTGTCACAAACTCCACCAATGTTAAAACTCTTTTGAAAGGAACACAGCAATCTGTATGGTTTCTTAGATACAGAACATCATGCAAATGGAAACATTCAATAGATTACAAAAGTCACAAAACATCAGTTTTCTTTTTTTTTTAATAGTTTACAAAGGATCAAGTTAATTAACCCTTTAACAGTCAAACAACAGGGCTGAAAATCAATAGGGCAATAACTAATGAAATGGACTTAATTTATCCACTGGTATCCACTGGTATAGCACACATAGCCATATCTGTCAACAGGAGAAAGGAAAAAAGCCTGCTAGATTACTCTTATTTCTTCTTCATAGCTGATAAAATAACCACTCAGATAGCAAGCTTTTTTTTTTTTTTTAATCAATCACTTGTGTTTACTGATTTCCAAAATATTATTGAAAACCAATAACGATATAATCAATGAAAACTTTTTAGCTCAGTTTACCAATGCTGAGAAAAAAACCCCACTCTTCTTCACTTTCTTTTACAGCAAATCTTGATAATCAAAAGCAATACAGCTTCACTGACAGATGTTTTTTGAAAGAAAAGGCCCTATCATATATAGTCTGCCTGCACATTAACTCCAGTTATGGAATATAGGATTTTTCCTTTACCTTTTGTCAGTTTGTCACTCGGTTGCCATTCGATTTCATGAAGGGGATTTTCAAGAACTCCACAGGAAACAGATTAAAATCCAATAAGGATTTAAGCCATACACTTCAGAATGAAAGATACCGACTTTCTGTGACTGTCTTCTTGCCTTTCTAGCAGGAGGACTATGCAGATCGCACAAGAAATAAGAATTTTCCAGCTTAGTTATGGATATGGAAAAGCTATATGATGTTAAGAATCTCATGCACGCATTTTACATTGCATATTTAGATGCATTGTGCCTGAAGGCGAAAGGCAATTGGTTTTTTGTTTCCTTTCCACAGGATGCTTAATTATTCTAAAAAAAGAAAAACCAAAACCCAAACCCTTAATGGCTAAAAAAAGTCTGGATATTGTATATCCCTTTTAGACTCACAGCATACACAGCAAAAGAAACTGAAGAAAAGTGAAGACTGGAATTTTTAAGGAGGTAACTATAGCAATTATCATACTTCAAAGGTAAAACATCAGTGCCAGCTGTTTGCAAATGAAGATTTCCAAAGTACAAAAGAAAGACATTTACCGTAACCTCAGTGGATATGCATCTTCCGCCAAAGAAAGGAACAGACCTCAGAAGAGCTGATAAAATTTATGCCTTATGATGATGATCAATCCAGCTATAGTGGAATTTGGTAGCACGACTACTGACTTTGGCATTGCACGCTGAATGACAAGGTTGGTGTCAAAATAATGGCCCAGACTCACGGGTGGTGTTCCCAGTGCGATAAGGACCGGGTCATATTTTGCTAAGAGCTTAATTAAATTATCATGAGCAGCCTTCATAGGTGAGGTCATATTTCATAAGTGAGGTTATATTTCATAACATATGCTCCTTTCTCTTCACACTTAAACATGGCAAATGGCATAGACAAGTTCACAATTTTTTAAAATAAAAAATAAACTGAAAGTTATCTTGGCATTAAAACTTGCAGCGCTACCTTTCAGTTTCATTCTATGAACTCTACTGTATAGTTATGGTCACATTAATTTACTGTGAAAAATGTGAATGGAGAAAGCACAGAGATGCCAACCTGTCAATCAGATCATTCAGAAAGAATATCACTACTGCCTCCATCGAAAAGGCAGAAACTTCTATACAATTAACATGAAAAATGTTAATATTTCCTCTTTCTGTGAAACCTCCCTTTGTCTTTGGACTGATAGAAAATATGTTTTGCATGCCGTTACATTTTACAATGTATTTATTAACCTTTTTCTCTCCTTATTTGAAATGACTCTTTTCTTATTTTCCCCACATATTTCCTATAAACTGAATTTCCAGAAGTGGATCATTTCACTGAACAAGGAATATTTTTTCAGAAAACAAAAGGCAAATGAAAACACCTCAGAACTGAATAGGCTATTCCAACTCCCAAGAAATGTGAAGGCTGTCATAGAGAATGAAAGCTGCATTTCAGGTATGAAAGTCAGAGCAGGATGTGAATTGCTTCTTTACTGTGTAGGACACATTTCAGCCTTTCTGAGTACAAGAAACTGTTACAAAATATATGTATTGGGTTTTTTTTTTCCTTAATCTTTAAAAATCAGAATATATATCAGCACATCATAAATTAATTTGAAAGGGGTAAAATATAATATTTTGCAACCCTTAAAAAAAACAGGCTTTTGTTTCTGGTTTTGTCTGCATGTAAATATTTCCTACAAAATCTCTCACAGAGCTGTATGTTATCAATCACTGTATAATAAAGAAGAGTTTATCGTCTCAAGTTCAAGATATATATTTTATTTTGTAATGGTTAACTGACAAAAGTTGTCCCAGGGACCTACACATTTTTATAACTTACAACGCAATAGCTACAGCCATTTGTACATTTAAGTTGGTTTGTTTCTAGTTTTCTTACGTTTCCAACACTGAAGTTTTATTACATATAAAAAAATCTAAATTGAAAACTTAGAAATGAAGAATTTAAAGCTTAAGGAATAAAAAATTTAATAAACCCATTTATTTCTATAAAACGGGGCAAGATTTTCTATACCATCGGATGCCGTTCCATAACTCTTACATACCAGTACAATGTTTCAGTTTCCCAAAGTTGTCCTACAAATCCCAACTGGAAACAAATACGGTTCTAAACCATGATTACCATACAACATTTTTTCCAATAAATTTGTACCTGTATAGAAAAGTAAATGTATTTCACTGAAATTCTGTCTAATTTAAATTAAATTCAGGGAAAATGCATATGATTTGAATAGGAAAAACTATTCCAAGTGCAGCCTGTATTCAAAGAGCAATGCAAATTCTTTTTGTTTTTAACAATATACAGTAGCTGTCTTTGTTGGATGCAGACGTGGCCACTGTGCGACAGTCATACACCAGTCTGACAAGGTCAGGAATTCTGAGGCGCTTTTTGAAGGCAGCATTTGCCTCAGACAAAATGCTTTTTTTTTTAAAATAAAAATAAAAATAACAA
>VZTM01026398.1:0-22711 GCA_013400555.1 Jacana jacana | reverse complement strand
CATCACTATAGGTGTTAATAATCATGATTCAGTGTAGTTTCCTCCTCACACATTATCACAGTATTACCTAATAATAGTCTTGATGCTACAAAGTCCTATAAAATAAGCCTGTAGTTGATTTAACACAGTTAATATTTTATAAATGTATATGGCACGTACCTCTAAATATTCACCTTTTGTTGTTTGTACTTGCCAGGTAGCAAAAGGCTTTTTGATTTTAAGTAGATTGGTAAACAGTTTTTCCCCTGCAAACCAACTCCTGACTATTCAAAAACTGTTCCTGTTTGATATCAGGATTAAAAAAAAAAATAATAATTTTTGAAATTTAAATTATTGTGGATAAAATAAAGAGGGAAACTGCAGGATGCTGGAGAACAGTCATCAGCAGCAGAATTATAATGGGAAAAAGTTTCAAGTTCCTTCCCTGCTCAAGTTGAAGTTGGAGGTGTTTATTCTGCACATATATCTCTGTGCCCGACTATTCTGAAATGGAAATCTTTCTTACTGGAGATGTCCATGATCTCACAAATCACAAATAGGAGAGTAGCTATGTCAAAGTGTAGTAAAAGGGATTCCCTGCCAGGTTGAACTAGGTCAGGACTTCACAAGGTTTTTTGCTCAGGTGTCTCTCCTGCACACCTATTTTGGTTTTTATTCATTCCTTGACTTCCCCCCAGCTGCTTCCCTGGTCTTCTATAGGCACAAATAAACATAGTAGATAAACTGGTACATCCAAACTGCCCCTTGATGTTTCATTTTAGCCAACTGACATCCTCTTTAACAATCCGGAATAGCAGTCTAATCACTGCGCTAAAATCTTTACTAATGTAGCACTGATTTGTACTGCAGTTGTTCCTTGGAACTCTATCTTAGAAGGATCTAAATTTTTTAAATCAAATTCCATGAACAATGGTGAATCATTATCCAAATATAGGAACAAATTAACTAGTGTCAAGGAACAAAGAAAAATTTCCTCCCCAGTTCCAGTGGATAGAGAAAAGGAAATAAATCAATGATTTTTCTTCATAGCTTCCTGCTGTCTTCTCTGTCCCCATTTACTGTACCATCTGCCTTAGGAAAAAATCATTCCCTATAATTTTATAAGTAACATTTAAATATATGGGCTATTGCAACTATCTAGCAAAACACTCAGACTTTTCAGCTCTTTTGTTTCCCACTGTTAGTCTAGAATGGCAAAGAGTTGCTCTGAAGAAAGAGGTTGACAAAAAATCCTAGGATTATGGAGGATGACACTTCACAAAATGTTAAATATACCTTTCCCGGCACCCCAAACTTCTGCCTCTTCTGTTTTCACATATAAATGATCTTAAAGCAAATTCAAAAAAAGTAGAGTAGAGGTCACATTCCGGACCACAGCAAAAATCACATCAGCCTGCAACATTAGACCTATAGGAATGACATATAGGCTGCTAAATGTTTTTGTGTACGGCTATGGACACACTGAAATAATTTATACTCTCTTCAGACTCAAACTATTTCTTTGTGTACATCTCAGGGGGTCCTTTTACTAGATGAAATCTTCTTAGTATTTATTCTTTGTAATCTGATATTTGGGGAAATATCTGAATGATTTATTACAAGCTCCCTAGGAGTGACCTGTAGCAATGCACAATTCCACAGGAGAGGGCAGGATGCAGTGCCTGCCAAACAGCATGTCTACAGCAGGCAGATGTGCCGGGGAGAAACAGGCTGTAAGTGCACATGTCAATTCTGAAAATAAAATGATACTAAGCATATTCCAAAACAGCGTGAATAACTGGCTATAGTACCAGAAAAGGACCATTCTCCACTAAGTGACCTCCAACAAGTCTTCTGGTTTTGTTTTCTCTTTTTGGTTTGGGTTATTTTTTTATTTCTACAAAATAAGGATTACCGTTAGACTTATGAAAATAAGCAATCGTTCGTTCAAAAAAAAAGTCATTTCTGTTAGAATAAATAGAAGCGTCATCTTGAAAATGCAAGAAGCTGTCTTGTTCTGGCATGGTTACGCGGAAGTGCATCATACTTCAAGGCACACTATTGGACATCATATTTCAAGAAGAGTTTTGATCAACTAGGTAAGCAAAGGCAAGCACTGAGATATGAAAAAGGATATTAAAGAAAGATTGAGAGGATCCAAATTATTTATTTAGAGAAGACTAATCAAGGATAAGATAATAACCTTCCATGCTGCTATGAGAAGAAAGTATTCCATGTCCAAATGGACAGAACAAAAAGTAGTGTTTAAATCTAAGAAAACAAGAGTGTGGTCAGTCCACAGAAAAAAACCCGTGAACATAAGCATAGCTAACTAATGAGGGGCAAATGGGAATGAGAAACATGTAAAAAAAAAATTGCAGAACACTTCCAAGAAAGTTACTTTCTATACTTGTTATGAAAGACGAATACAGGTGATATTTTGTATAGCCGACTGATTGAATTCAGTTCTTGCTCAATGTCTTGTCATCCCTCATGTAGACTCTGGGTATCACGCTATCACCTTCCAGGAATGGGTTGATTGGCTCCCCAACCACAACCTGAGTCTAGGGTTACAGATCCCAGGATCACACAGTCACACAATCACAGAATGATACAGGATTGGAAGGAACCTCTGGTGATCATCTGATCGAACCTCCCTGCAAGAGCAGGCCAGTCTAGAACAAGTTGCACAGGAACTTGACCAGGTGGGATGGTTCCAGCACCTCTCTGGGAAGATGTTATCATGTGATTAAATCTAGGTTGGGATTTCTTTCTGAAAAATCTGTGAAATCATCTTAGCAAAATAGCTTGAAACCAGCTTCTTCAAAACAAGGCTTATTTTTCCATTCATCAGTTCAAAGCATGCTCCTGTCAGCGTCTTCAGATTCATCATAGACATCCTGCCTTACCCCACAGCACTCAATACAACCATTCTTCAAAAAGATCATTGACTTTTGATGCCCATCTTTTCAGCTTGTCTCCAAGGATGGATCATAGAGCAGAACCAGATATGCTCTCATTGATAGGCTCTGTATGATAGAAAAAAGGAGGGGTTTAGATTAGGATTAACGCAAGATTTTTTAAAGTTTTCCTGTGGAGAGGTGGAAGAATGAAAACCATTCATAATCATCAATAGCAAAACAGCAAACACTGCTAGAGGAATAGCCTTGATGAAACATTTTCTAGGAAAAAAAAACCAAAACATTTTCTTGATGGATTATCAAATATCCTGAGATGTCCTTCACAGCTATATGTCAGGCAACATTGCCTTTGAGGATACGTCTAACTGGACCATTATTTTACTTTTCTTCTTCAGTTTTAAACAGTGCTTGCATGCTCCTTTAGGGTAAATGATACGTAATCAGGTGGAGAGCAACATGAGGCAGACAGGATCAGATATGGAATTCATAAAATAAAATTCAGATCTTCCCAAAGTTCATGATAGGCACTGAAAAAGCTAGTTCTATTTTAACAGCTTCGGGGATTTTTTTGTCTCTTCTTTCCTAAATAAAGTAGAAATAAATTTCAATTTTTGAGGCCTGAACAGATCACAAAGTATCAATAGCTTACTTTTTGCAAGGGAAGAATTTAGTAGTCCAGGAAACATTTGAGACTGAAAATTCTTTTCAGTCCTGCCGGTGCAAAAAAGGCAGGGACAAAGGAATTTTAAGATCAGGAACAGCCAGAAATCAAGGGTCAGAGAGGGACAGTATGAGCTTGAGGTGATGATGAAAAGGAGGAAGGGAAAGGCATTACTTAAAATCCAGCCATCAAATTACGAAAATCAAGAAAGTGCTTTGATTTTCTTTGATGGAGGGTAGCATTTCTCTTGTGAGTGCTATAAAATCCTGAGGACACTGCGTAAGCAGCATACCACCAACTGATCCTCTAGAAAGCATGTTTTTAATGTGGCATTCTCACTTAATATTGTCGTAACAACAAGTGGAATTTATCAATTTGAATATAAGATGCAATTTTGTAAAACTGTTAATTATATAGGATTTTTACAAGGGACCGTTTTGTTTGAATCCTTGAAAGATTCTTCTCCTTGACTTTCATCTGGATGGTTTAAATTAAGCCAAAAAACTTATTTTTTCATTTCTTTTTCACTATATCAGGATGTAATAGGCTCTTAGAAAATGTCTTAGTCTTGATTTGAAGCTATCAAGAGATGCAAAAACCTGTCACTAGCATTGATAGATTTTCTTCTATAATTGATGAAAATGCACAACTTATTTCCAAAGTGCATATCTAGTTTCAATTTCCAACTCCTAGTTCTTGTTACGATGTCTTCTACTAGATAAAAGAGCTCTGTAGTACTTAATGTTTTTTTTTTTATTTTTTTTTTATGAAGATACTTACATGCTGTAATCAAATCACCTTACAATCTTCTTTTTGATATGTTCTGTGTTTCACTGTAAGGTACTCTGTCATTCTCGCTAATCTCTTTTTTCATGAACTATGCCTCACTTTCTTCCTTTTTAAAAAAAATATCTAGAGACCAGAATTATAGGGAATATTCTGATAACACTGCCATGGTAAAATCAACCGTGCATTCTAATTAACTTTTCTCTTCCAGAAGTAGACCACTTCTTATTGCTGCAGCATTGTTCTGAAAGCTAGTTATCTTGCCACTATGACTCTTAGATCTTTTCAAACTCTTCTTTATAGGAAAAGAAAAATCTTATTCTGCAGCTACAAATTCCATTATTAAATTAATAGTTTTCTATCTGTCTACATTAGGAATACTTTCTTTGGATATGACCAGTTTACCAAGATATCCAGATTATTTTAGGGCATCTACATTCTCATTATTATTTACCATTGTGAAAAATGTTGTATCTTCTGTATGTTTTACTGCTGGTGATTAGATAAGTACTTCCTTATTGTGTCTCACTGGACAATGTCCTGTTCCTTGTGGAACCCCATTCTTCTGTACAGTGATGATTAACCACTGACTTTTAAATCTGTTGACCATTTCTTGATCCATTCAACATATTATAATTTATGATACTGTACTGTGCCTGCTACCTAAATTTATTAAACAGTGGAAATTAATGTCCTGAAATTTTTTTTAAAAGTTCTTTCGACTTCAGATTGCTCTACCCTGCCTTCAACGAAGACTGGTTTCTTTATTAAGGACATTAGAAATCACGCTTTTTTGCACTAGAAGGTAATCTCTCATTGTAACTCCATCATAACTTCTTCCCAGCCAAACGAGGTTGACACTAGAACACAGTGGGCAATTTACATTCAGGCTTTCCTGCTTTTTTCTTCATGGGATGAAAGCAACTGGTAAGAAAAAGTTCTACCTAAAAATCCTTCTAACATCTTGCAAATTTGGAATTGTCTCTGATGTAATATTCATTTTATGTGTTCCAATAGATTATGATCTATTGGATCGGTGATTTTCTAAACCACCTTCCAATTATCAGTCTTGCAATTGCACTTTTTCTACTTTTGATTGAGGAAGACAATGTACCAAAGAGCTCATCTGTCTCTCAGCAACAAAGATGCATTCTACCACACCCCATCTCCCTGCCCCCATCTTCAAGTACCTTTGGATTAACTGTACTATTTCAAGTGATAACGTGCAACACAACAAAGGTCACCTACCAATATATGCAGAAATGCATTGTCTGTCATCTTTATAAGTGAAAGAAATACTAAGGAGAAAAAAGGAGAAGAGGGAATGAAAAATCTGTTCTTATATCTAAATCTAGAAGTAATAATTTCAAAAATCTTGTAGGAATATCCTAGCTGAATAGTTCTGTTTTCAAAAACTGGTGA
Source organism: Jacana jacana (assembly GCA_013400555.1). Classification (NCBI taxonomy): domain Eukaryota; kingdom Metazoa; phylum Chordata; class Aves; order Charadriiformes; family Jacanidae; genus Jacana; species Jacana jacana. The sequence goes on along the minus strand of VZTM01026398.1, from coordinate 16,942 downwards.
CACTAAGCAAGCAACATTTGCAAGATATTCTGAAAAGAGTATCTGGAATAATTTGATTTTCTGGAAAAAAAAAAGTCAGTGTCCTCTAAATATCAAAAGGAAAAAAAAAATCATACAGTTAGAGGATGGATGACATTTTTAGGTTTAGATCTGTTCAGGTACTACGGGGTTTTAGGAACCTCTTACCAATGAAAGAATAGTTGTGTTAGGTTACAGCACAGTCCAACTAGTCATCACTCCACATGACAGCAGTGTTGCAAGCTTCACAGAGGCTGTGCAACAGGACAGAGTAACATGTGCTGGCACATTTTACAGCCTACAGTGATTTGTACGTCAACCAATGCCTGAGCCAGAGGTGGTAGTTTTGTCCAAACATTTCTTGGAATATTGTGGACTTGTAATAAATTGAAAGTTCTTTAAAATGGAGATCTATAGTTTGTGTAATGTACAGAATCACTAAATTTGTCTCATTTACATGTATCACACTGTTTTCATTTTATCCCTAGTTCACAGAGGGAATGAATAATTGTTACAATACATGATTTTTGAGATGTCTATCACATTTGTTTGCACTGTCTCAATTTGAGGCTGTAGAGTCTGTTTCTTTTATAGAAGTTGTCCTTCTCATATTATTTCTTTATCTTTTCTTGTCCAATTCTGTTCTTTGTTTTCTGGTTGGTTTGGGTTTTTTTTTTGTTTTTTTTGGACTCTTGTTGTTACTTTACCTCCTTGAAAAATGCTTCTGTATCACAAGGGACCAGAATTATTTTAAATCTGGATACACTATCTGTTTGTACAGTGTTGTAATGGTACTGCCTTTGTTGTTGATTGAGATTTTTCCTAATTTCTCTCCTGCTTCCTCTTGCTTTGAGAAGGTTTTTTGAATGGTTATAGCAGCAAGAGACCTCTCTCTTATTTATTCATATAATGCAGAAAATCCTCACTAATTACCATATGCCTGAAGGTTATAGAAGTTTCTTGTTGGTCATTCTTTTGCATAGCCAGATGAGATTCTCCTGGAGGACTGTGTTACTACCTTAGCTGAGGTCCTTTCACTGAGGTTCTTTCTCAAAGGATCTGTAAAAAAAAATGAGTAGTAGACTTCATGGAGGTCCTGGACCATTAGAGAGTATCAGAATAGTGTTCCTCTTAACACGTGCTGAGCTCTAAAATACGTAATTGTGTATAATTATCTATAGGTTTGATAACTTGCCACCGCCGTTTTTATAAATAGTGTACTTAGCTATTTCCTTAAAATGATATTCATTTGCTGATTGTCATACTAATGAGTTAGAGAACCTTTTCTGATCTTCACTTGCAGTTCCTAATTTGAAATCAATTTAAGCAAGCACTAAAAAAGGAAGTGTATTTTATGTATTTTGGGTCTGTTCTGCCAACAAAAGTTCAGACTGATGTATTACAAATCCTACTTTTGTGAACTCCCTGCTGTCCAAAAAGTGCATCTTTTAAACAAACAAAGCAGTGCAATTAAGTTAATGGAGGAAAAGAGTAAAACAGTAAATTAATGAGATCTCAAGCCATTATAGCAGCAGCTTCATTATATTTTGCAGAACCATTGCAATCACTATCACAAGGAAGGACTTGTTCTGTATCCCTTTCACTTGTTGCAATCTTTGTCATCAGGATGATGAATTAAATTCTGGTGTCTTGTGTATTTTTTAAATTATGGTGGTATGCACTGTCCCCTGCCATTTCCAGTTTTCCATCATTTTTGAATAGCTGGAAAATATTTCTAATGTTCTATTTAACTTTTGTTGTCACTTCACCTCCTTGAAAAAAATGCTTCTATACCATAACATCTCTCTCCATAAAAAGTCGAGTAAAAAGAGCTGTCTTCTGCATGATGTGAGCGTAATTTAAAAGCCATATTTTTAAAGATCATATTTAAATTTTCCCAATTGTCTGCACAAGTCTTTGTCTTATATGTAGATAGACAGCAATTAAGAGAAAGAAGGAAGATATGGAATCATAGAATCACTTAGATTGGAAAAGACCTTTAATATTGTCAAATCCAACCATTGACCTAAGACTGCCAAGTCCACCAATACACTATGTCCTTAAGAGCCATAGCAATATGTCTTTTAAATACCTTTGAGGATGGTGACACAACCACTTCCCCGTGCAGCCTTTTCCAACACTTAATGCTTAATAATCCTTTCAGTAAATAATTTTTTCCTTTTATCCAATCTAAACTATCCCTGGTGCAACCTGAGACCATTTCTTCTCATCTTGTCACTTGTTGCTTGGGAGAAGAGACCAACCCCTACCTCAGTACAACCTCCTTTCATGTAGTTGTAGACAGCGATAAGGTCTCGCCTCAGCCTCCTTTTCTCCAGGCTGAACAACCTCAGTTTCCTCAGCCGTTCCTCATAAGACTTGTGCTTTACACCATTCACCAGTTTCGTTGACCTTCTCTGAACATCGTTGACCTTCTCTGAACATACTCCAGCACCTCAATGTTTTACCTGTAGTGACAGGCTCAAAGCTGGACTCAGTATTCAAGGTATAACCTCACCAGTGCTGACTATAGGGAGATGATACTTCCGCTAGTCCTGTTGGCTACAATATTTCCGATATAAGCCAGGATGATATTGGCTTATATTGGCCACCTGGGCACAGTGCTGGCTCACATTCAGCCAGCTGTTGACCAACACCCCAGGTCCATTTCCACCACACAGCTTTCCAGCCACTCTCCCACAAGGCTGTAGTACTGCACGAAGTTGTTGTGACCCAAGTGCAGAACCCAGCACATGGCATTGTTGAATCTCATACAGATTTCAGAACAAATGAGGAATGGAAATAGTGCCAAATCCACCTTGTGCTAATATGGAGAAGATAGTCAACAGTTAAAGGTTCCCTGACACTTAAGATCTGGGAGTAGGGAAAGAATAAAGAGATAATAAAAGTATGCAGTTGTATTTGCACTGCCACGCAAAGCATCATCATTCTCTTAGTGAAAGGCCACAGGTATATTATATCAAACCATCTTTGCCTCAGCTATTATGAAAAAAAAGCTTGAGGTTTTGAGGTTCCTGTGGAAGCATCAGGCATAACAGGCCATTGTTCTACAACATCTTGTATTTCTGCAAGCATGCACAGCACAGAGAATAAGCAAAGGATAAAATTACTTTGGACAGTCAGGAGGTTCCATCCTCAGTACTGGAACTCTATTATTTCTAAGGATTCATAGAGTTCATTGAATGTTGCCACTTCCAAGAGAGAAATAAGGGCAGTTGCAATGAGGTTCTATTATAATGTAGCTAGTAGCTAGTTTTTGCTTTGACCGTTAAATATTTTTCACCACAAATGATTTTAGGAACATTCCTTCTGGAAAACAGTAAGATGCCTATAAATTCAGAAACTCCTGATTTCCAGCAAAACACTTTTCCTCATAGCAACATTTCACCTGAAGTAAAATATATTAACCTTTCTATCCCTCTCCTCTTTCTTTTCATATGGTTCAGGAAAATGTTGCCATGGAATATTTAAAACAGCTCAGTTTACTGTGGCCTCATTTCAGCTCACCTCCAAGCAAGAGATATTCTCCTAGAAGTTCAGAAGCATTCGAAGCATTAAGAAGTAGCGGTAGTTAGAAAGGAAAAAGAAATTGGGGTTAGTACACTGTTGTTCTCCCATTCTTTCCTATCAATGTGTGTAGAAACAGAAAGATAATGGAGAGAGAGTATAAAATTGAAATGTTTCAAAGTAAGGTGAAAAAAGTTTAAATTAATCTTTACTTTCAGCATATTTTACACCTGGATTTAGGCTATCCTTTCTGTGTTTTTAATGCCATCATTTCAATTATTCTTCCCTCTAGACTGAATAATGAGCTCTGCTTTCCTGATCCTAAAATAAATGCTATGACTTGTAGCTACTAGTTTGGTTCCACTGCATATCACGTAAGAGCAGTACTTCTCATGATGGAGTTCTCCTTTTATTTATTTCTTTATTCCTTCTTTTGTTTTTTAGAAAAACTCTCAGTAAAGAAGTCATAACCTCAAGAATTATTCTTCTTAATATTAGAGAAGAGTCAAACAGTTCCTTTGTGTTACAAATTAATTGTGAGAATTTTGTATACAATAGGAAGAAATGTTTCCTATTCTTATCTTACAAATATAATAAGAAAGTCTGGTTAGTGCTGTGTCATAAATATTCAGTGGACATCAAGACATATACAACTCAGTGCTTCATAATTCAGCTGTGTTTCCCTTTCACCTTGAAATCTCTTGAAGGTTTTCATTTGGGCAATAAACCCATAACTCACTGATCATGATCTTCTGCTGAAAGCAAATATGCTATTACTTCTGAGGCCTTTTAAATGTTAATTGTAGGGTTTGGAAAATATTACTACAAACATTTTCCCACAATTTTTCTTTCTTTTTTTTTAATGTTAGCAAATGATATGTGACTGGGTATTTACAATGAGACTAACAGTTAAAAATTTAAATTTCCTTTTAATTTCTTGCTTGTAAAAACTTGTCTCTGGTTGTTTTTTTTATTTTTTTTAACTTAACAGAAAAAAATAACATGATAAATAAATTCACCCTTTCTTAAAAAGAAAATTAATTTAAAATGAAGTTTTATTAAGTGTACAAAGAATATTTTTACCCTCAGTGCAATCTCTGGAACATAGAGGGCACTGTTACATTAATGAAAATAACATTTTACAAACTGAGCCATTTAGAATTGCTTTTAATGTTAGGAACTAAAGTGCCAGTATGTTATAGGATAGGGATAGCTATGATGTAAACGTTCCTGTCTGCAAACAGGCGGTTCATACAAAATGTAAATGGAATCCCGTATGCAGTGTATTTGGCTAGAATGAGTAAGAAATAAAAATCTCTATGCAGAGATTACTTTTATTTATTACTATTAATAGTTAAGTTTGCCTTTTATACTAGTAAATGCTATAGCTTTAAAACAGTGTCATGCTACTCTAACTTGCAGAGATGCATCCTTAATCTGGAGCATGTCCAGAGAAGAGCTACCGAGCTGCTGAGGGGTCTAGAGAACAAGTCATATGAGGAGAGGTTGAGGGAATCAGGCATGTTTAGTTCAGAGAAGAGGAGACTGAGGGGAGACCTCGTTGCCCTCTACAACTGCCTGAAAGGAGGTTGTAGAGAGGTGATGCTGGCCTCTTTTCCCAAGTGAATAATGACGGGACCAGAGGAGATGGTATAAAGTTGCAGCAGGGGAGGTTTAGACTGGATATTGGGGAGAATTACTTTACTGAAAGAGTGGTCAGTATCATCCCCCTGTACTCAGCACTGGCAAGGTTATACCTTGAATACTAGATCCAGTCACTGTCTTTAGAATGACAGAAAAAAATCAATTATATACAATTTTCTAAAATTTCACTTTTAAAAGTTCATCTTTTTCCTCTTTCCTTCAATTTTTATACATGTTCACACACAACTGTGGATGTGTTCTCCAGCATAATCCTCATACACAGCACAGAAATTATTCTATAAAAGGTCTTTAGAGAAAAATATGGTCTCAGACCGAAATAGCAGGAGTAAACTCTGGTAATTGATAGTAGGGATTAACATTGGTAGTTGGTTTCAAGCTAACACTGTGGCTTATGGCACTAGAAGTTTCTAACAAGACACAGAGAAACTAAAGGTCTCAGCACTGTTTTAAGACTTAGGAACTGGACTAAAGAATCAGGAGGTATTTTTTTCCAGGCTGTATTTGATGAATTTTGATGGCATGAATTTCCAAACATGACAGCATCCTTAGCCAGCCAACAGATATTTAAACAGCAATTTTTGGTATCAATATTATGTCCTCTTAATTTCTTGCCTATGGCTGCATTCCTAATCAATTATGCTTTAAAGAAAAGCAACCACCTTTGACTGAATTAATATACATATACAGACACTTATTTATGTACTTCGTATAAAAAACAGTGGACACTGTATACTTCTCTTTAACCTTGAAAAACAACAGAATGACAGCAAGCAAATAGATCCAATCACACACCCACTGTTTTCCAATATAAGAGTCACTACTATTATGTCTGTTATATGGTGTCACTGAGGAAGCTTTAATTAAAGTAGATGTCAGGACACTGTGTTTGTTCTACATTAAATGGGATTTGCTAGGAAAACGTGCTTTCTTATAATTTTAAATGTTCTATAAGATTCATGACAATTGTCATGAGAGTTTTCAGACTGAGGTAGTTACTAGATTCACCAAGCTGCTTCTATGAAGAAGTGAACCGAAATATTCAGAACATGCTTGCTGTATCATTTAATTGCTTTAAAGTAAAGAAGCACACACAAAAGAAGACTCGTCTACATGGCTCAAGATGATGCCAAAGAGTGTATTACCTTTTTCCTTAGTCTTTCAGTAGATGTGGGAGCATTAGCATCTTTGTTCCTGAAGTAATGAACCTTAGCCTGTGTGAGTATTCTTTTCTGGTGAAACTGTAATAAATGCAGTGAGTATTTCATGTATCAGAGTAGTTCTAAACAACTTTCTAGGCAGTGGCAGAGTACAACATCTACTGAGACCCAGCCCAGACCCTCCTCAGGAGGCTGTGCCACCACAAAACAGGTTTTGCAGCTGACTTCAAAAGGCCTTCAGGTATGGTCCTCAGACTTGTCTCTCAAATGTTGTTAACTCCCTCAATGAGAAAACTTGCTCTTGTCTGTTGCAGTCTCACAAATGCTGCCTGCTTGCTGTCTTCCGACCTACAAGTGTAGTCCTTACCTGTCTTCCAGATCATAGAATAAAGTATGACCACACAAGAAAACAGTCTGTGTAAAGCTCCTCTCCTTCCAGTATTGGTGTTGCTTCTGAGCAGGAGGAATGAAGGACTATGGCACTTGTATGAGTAGACTTCTTGCTCATGAAGCCACTAGAGCAGAAGGAAAATTACTCAATTTCTCTATCTGTAAAATAGTGGCTATTGTTCTCCTTAGTGTGCAAGGTACTTCATGTGCATTAATATCNTAGAGCATGCCCTGAAGTGCCACATCAACACATTTCTTAAATACCTCCAGGGATGGTGATTTGACCACCTCTCTGGGCAGGCTGTTGCCTAAAGATAGACTAGAACTGGGCATAAATGAAATTAGTTTAGAAAGATATCTAAAAAATAAGAGTATTATATTTGATATACACATTTTCAATACAATGCAAATTTGTCATAGTCCATGTTGAGAGTTAATTATTATGAATTAATTACTATTAACAAATAGTTAATCTAAATTTCCATACCTTTATGTTTTCAAAGTAAATAAAATTCCAGGAACAGGAACACCTCTAAAAACAATCTCAAAATAACTATGATACATAATATCATTTTTAAAATTTCAGCCTCTTGACTCAGTTGACTGATAGAAAATAATTTTTGGGATGCTGATCAAGTAATATTCTGAATATTTGTGATAACATAGATAAATTCAAAAACCTCAACTTAAAGGAACCGTCAACACGTTATTTTATGAATGGTATTAGATCTTGTAATGTTGGGAGTATGATTTTGATTTGTGATTTTGAAATATTTACAGTTATTTTACATTTTTGTAACTCCTTGTAACAATTTAAATAAATGTGTTTATTAAAAGCTTTTATCGTTTAGTTCATACAAGTCCAATTAATTTCAAAATTGCTAAAAGATATGTTTTCTTTACAGGGTTTTCTATTCCAGGTATCAAATAATATTCCTTTCTGCTTTCTCCATCTCTAAATGTCACTTCTGCAAAGAAAAAGTATTCAATTTCAGGTCAGGAAGAACTTTCAAAAAATTGCCTAACTTACACTAATGTTTTGTAACTCAGAATCCTTCTTAAGAAATAGTGGGTGCTCTGCTAGAAGCAGTGAAAAAGACTAAAGAACATTGATACTTTATCACATCCTGGAAGATTGGAAAATATTGGACAGGTTTTTTTCCATGTTATAGTTGTGGTATGTTTTCAAACTCATTGATGTATATGAACTCTACACTGCATGATGCTTTTTCCAAACATGAAAAAGTGCAAGACATCCTACCGTAACCATGTCACAAGTGTAAGACTGAATATTTCCTTTTCAGATCTTGCAAACAAGACATGAAAGAAATATTTCTCAAGCAATAGTTTAAATCTAAATCTAGTTTAAGTAAAAAAAACCCACAACCTGGAGGTAGCTGAAGGAGACATATGTACCTGGTAAAAAGAGAGAGTTAGGTGCCTCAGAACTAATTAACTGCATTACAGACTGGGGAGGGATGAGGATACATTCTTCATTTGGTTTGGAAGAATTATCTATATAAAGTGGCAAGCCTTTGAAAAATAAGATATTTTTATTACATTAATAGAAGCCACACATCTTTCTTCACACAAACTGAGCATATTTACAATTTATAACCTATAGTTTGCAGTTTTGTGAAAAAAAACACATGGTTAAACATGCCGATCGATGGACTGTATGTGCTGTAACTTAAATGTTTTTTTTTGTTCAGCAGTGTGTATTAAAATAGACAAGGAAAAAAGGTAGTTTAAATGCTTATGAGCTAAGTGGTCCTAAATGCTTTTGTTTTTCCGGGTTTGATTCATACTAAAGCAGCAGCCTTTTCTCTTTAAGGTAACCTGTCATAGCTGATACATCTTCTGGGACCGTCCGCTACGTCTTGTGTGTTCTATTCTGCTTCTGGCAAGCCAAAATAATGTCACATTCAGAAAACCTCAACTCTAGCACTGCAGTTATCACTGATTTTCTTTTCCAATTCAGTTCACAGCTTTCTTAATCCAACCGTTTCCAAAAGACTTCTTCATGCTGTAGTCTTTTCTTCTCTTTGTTTTCACATTGACAAGCTCCTTTCCTGTTAGCAGACTTTAACAAGGAAAAACAGCAGGCTTTGAGGAATTTTAATCATAAATCAGAATGAAGAAAAGTTGGGTCTTCAATATTCAAACTGGAAAAAGAAGCCTTATGCTAAGTAGGACTAGATCTTATAAGTGTCAGTTTATGCATGAGAGACAGAAGATACTCAGTTATCATGGTTATGTTGGATCTTCTACAAGGTTGGTTTATAGCTCAGGACAAAGTTTTCATTGAAAACAGAAAACAGAAAAGTCCCAAAGGATTATGAGAAGCTCCATAAAATCACAGTTAACTAACTCTTAAGAACAATAGCTTTTATAATATGTTTTTATTGAATGCGGACTGCTTCTTTCTGTCTAGAACTGCAGACTGTTGAGGTGCTTACGAGTGTAACGTCTTTTTCCTCCTACAAACTCTGCCAGCTCCATACTTCTAACTTCCTCAGTTTCTTTGACAAGCAGAAGGTATAATAAGGAAATTTTTCAATTCATATTTTCCGAAAATTGAATATAAAAAAGGCATCAAGAAAATATCCCAACTTTTTAGTACATTATTCACTTTAAGACAAAGTGAGATTGGAAAGTGATTTCGTACCTTTCAGTTCATGGAACTACCCATATAATTTCTTGAAGACTGAAATACTACCCACTTTATTTTTTCTTCCCATAATGCAGTTCATTTCACAAGCAAAAGCATTACAGATCGTCCTTGCATCTAGTTATTTACTTTGAAATGTTTCTGAGCATTAATTAGTGCTTCTGTCAACATATTCATTTGTGCCATTCAGAAGACATGCAAACCGCCCACACGTGTTCTATTGCCCCAGCTCCCAGAAGGTTTGGATTTGAACAATACAATAAGGTCCTGTTGAAAAGGATTTCAATCATGCAGGCTTTTTATATCATTTGTAAAGCAGAACTTGGAAATTACTTTCTTCTTTTTTCCTACAGGCACATTCTGCAAACTATATGAGTGAATATCAACTGTAAAAATCCCATAAAAACATTTATTCCCTATATATTTTTCTTGTGACGCTTTTAGAGATACTTGTAGTACTAAAACAGCTGTAAGAATGAAAGTGTACAGACATGTTATTTCATAATGGGACGATAAACAGGCATTCATCAGTACCCAAAAGAACAGAATGATTACTAAATGAAACCTGACAAATTTCCAAATTCTGCTTTTGAAATGTTCAAACCCAACAAAACAGTACAAAGCACAGTCTTGGAAACAGAGACAGACCAGAGTTGACTAAAACTTCTCTCTCTAGAATATATTTCACTGTTTTTTTTAAGGAGGTTCAACAAACTGATATGAAACAAATAACTTTTGTTGTTGTTTTGTTTTGTTATGAAGAATGGGAAAATGCCTTATTATGAGATTTGGTTTTCTTTTTTTATTGGGTCCAGAATTTTGCTGACAGTTCTTATTCTGTGTTTCCTTCATCCTAATGGTTTGATTTTGATCTGACTGCTCTCTCTCATGAGAGCTAGCACAGCCTGTGGCAGACAGAGTTGTTCCCACACAACTGCCCTGAAGAGCCATGCAGTGACAGATGTGTGACAGAACTGTGGTGCGTGCTCTGAACACCTGGTCATCATATCCTGAGAGAAAGATGTCAAGCACATCCTTTAGCATGTGCAATGTCACAAGTGGGAGATAGGGTGTATCTGCCATTTTAATGTACAATGTCTTTGCCAAAAAGTGGATGTCAGGTCAGCACAAGGAAAGCATGAAGGGAGGCAAGAGTATCTAGAAAATATCATAAATCTAAATAGAGTTTCCAGTCAGATTAACTATCTCTGTTTGAAGAAAGGAAGGAAATAGGATCATTTTGGTTACTGATATTCCATCTATTGTTTTTGTAATAGCTAGATTTTTTTTTCATATTTTTATGATATTGGGAGATGTATTTCTCTTTAGAAATACTCTTCTTTTTTTCTAATAATTTTTACCCTTTTATAGGTCTCCTTTGTCCTTTTATCAATTTAAGAAAGTAATAATCAAAGAGTAGAAAAAGGAAAAAGGAAGTAGAATAAATTAGTTTTCTTAATCTGGGCCTCCCTTCCTTTATTTTTACAATAAAGCTCTAAAACATCTTGATTTTTTTTCCAAATGATCATGTTTGGACCAGCTCTGATCATAGCTGAGCTTAGCATTCTTCAGATACAAAGACAGCTGTCGAACACTGTTGCTACTCTTGTCTGCAACCTCAGCTCAAATCACACTACAGTACTTCATTCAGAACTCTAATGCAGAATACCAATGCAAATGTAGCTTCTCCATCAGGTACCCATGGGTTCCTTTTCTTTTTGGATCCTCAACAAAATAATTTGCAGATCTATGATAATATTTTCATGCATCATTATCTCCCCTTTCAATCCCTTCATAAGCAACGTCCATTCCTGTGTGAAAACACAACAGCATTTCTCATTCGCTCCCATCTGTCTATTTTTCTCTCACCTCCACCTTTCTTTTTAGTGGAACACTGAGTTTCCCCCTTGTATTACCTCATGGTCTTTAGAAGGGGTAGAGGATGAGTTGTGCCGTTGCACTGGTTTTTTTCTTTTTTGACACAACATCTCTCTTCCCGCCATAAGTTCCTGAGAAACTATGTAGACTCAATGTGAGTCTGCATTCTCTGTGCTCACACTGCACACACACCAGCCTTAGGAACCATTGGAACAAAATACTATTATCCGACGCAATCACAATTGGAAAGCTGTGATGCAGGTGGTGCATCGTTTATGAGACTTTACCTCCAGCTATATTCAACATGTTGTTTGTCATCAGAGCTGAGCTGGCTAACAAGCTGTATGGAACTCTTCTTTCCCTGGTGGTGTGGGTTTGGCCAAATTTACCAAAACCAGAATGACAGATGGCCCTTCCTCCTTACCCACATAAAAAGAGAGGAAAGGAAGAGATAAAGAGATTTATGAGTTTAGAATGAACTAAACTAATGAAGTATGAATAAAAATAAAAATAAAAAAGTAAATAATGAAATTGAAATAATATATACAAAAATAAAAATAAAAAAAGTAAATAATGAAATTGAAATAATATATACAAAACTGTATCAAGCTCCCAGGATGATGTCACTCCCAGGCATTGGGAAATTCCCAGACTGGACTCAGAGACAAATGGAAACTGGGTTCCAGCTCTGGAGTCAGGAACACATGGATTGGGATCAAAGGCAGATGAACAGACAAGGTCTTCTTCAGATGTCTCATTAAAGAAAGAGAGTTAACCCTTTGATCCTGTAGCTTTTATACTGAGTATGGGGCAGATGGGATGGAATATACCTGCTGGTCAGTTTTGGTTCACCTGTCCTGTCTGCTCTTCCCTACACGCGTGACCTCTCTATGTTTTTTCCATTTCTGACACTCCAGTGGGGGAAAACNGAAACTGGGTTCCAGCTCTGGAGTCAGGAACACATGGATTGGGATCAAAGGCAGATGAACAGACAAGGTCTTCTTCAGATGTCTCATTAAAGAAAGAGAGTTAACCCTTTGATCCTGTAGCTTTTATACTGAGTATGGGGCAGATGGGATGGAATATACCTGCTGGTCAGTTTTGGTTCACCTGTCCTGTCTGCTCTTCCCTACACGCGTGACCTCTCTATGTTTTTTCCATTTCTGACACTCCAGTGGGGGAAAACATGAAATTGACTGACCTTGGTTGTTACAGCAATAAGTACAAGCAAGAGCCTCTCTGCATGCCCTTCCTTGGCATGAAGTAAAAACATTGTAAATGTAAAACAAGTAAAAACATTGGTCTAATCACTCTGAGAATGAGCAGTTTACTCCACCATAAGCTGTTAATTTCAGAAAGAGGCCTAGCTAAAATGAAAAATTACTGAACAGAAAGTTGTGTTTGTTTTTCTTCAAACTGGGACATCTGGGCTCTGGATAATTTTAAACTGCAGAATAATGAGGAGTGAACAATAAATCACAGATACGTGTCTGATCTGAATGTGTAGATTCATGACAACATAGTAGAAATGTTGGGGATTTGCAAAACTTGGAGTGTGATGTCTAGCCATTGATTGGCTATTCATATTTACAAGTGCTGTGGTTTGTAAACTCTGGCAAATCAGAGTGGAAATTATTAGATGGAATACTTGGGGATTAGCATTTGCATATCTTTTTGTCTCAGGCTGGTTTAATAGGACTCTCACATTACATGAACATGTATGTGAATCTAAGTGTTTATTAATCAACCTGCAAGACATAGGAAATTTAAAAGAAAATTTAAAAAAAAAAATACAGTTGGAAACATTTTACCTGCTTTTTAAATCTCAAAAAGCAAATTTCAAAATAGGAATTTTGTTGCATTTGGTTGAATTTCATTGAATGTTTGCTCCATTGCAAACTTTCTGACAAAAGATGCACTTCGACATCTTATCTCTAAGAAAGGTGCAGACAGTGTTGTATAACGACATTTAAAATTCCACATAGACTTCAAATGTCAAATACTTCAAACTTATTTACCATTTTACCTCATTCCCAATTTTCATTCCCTTTTTGTCTTTTGTATTCAGTTAGACAGCGACAACTCTTCAGTTACTTGAGTATACACACTTGTATCTCCAAAACATAAAAGGTAAATTATTAGTTTGCTCTGTGACAATCTTATTTTTAGCCTAATGAAGATTGCTGCAATTCTCAAAAGTATCTAGACATATAAAGCAAACCAGTTTTTCACAAATGTGAGGAGGTTGAGTGCTTGTGAAAATATCAGGCCAAGTGAATAATGGGACAAATTAGGTCACGACAGACTTTCTCTAAACTACTCAAGCTAATCAGTCTTCAAACCACTCACAAATGCAGAGATGAGACAAGAGGACTAACTATTAAAGAGCATATTAATTCCTCCGGAGAAAATAGTTCTTCACTCACACTGGCACAATATTTTAGAAGTTATTTTAGAATCATCACCTTTGTGTCAAAATCATCAGAGGGGAGGAAGAAAAACAATTACTTCAATTCTAACCATGATGAAGGCAAACAGCAGTGCAAAAGGTTGGTTATATCGACTTCCATTGTATGAATGTTGACAGGAACTGTGCTGTGCTGCATGAGACTGATACAGATAACAAGAAACCACTGGTTTTGCTTTCTAAATTTTTAGGGATTAGAGGGTTAGAGAGGATTTACATGTGAGAGGGGAAATCCAAAGAATGTCTGTGAGGACTTAAGTATCAGATGCACTGGAAAGAGAGATAATTTCAAAATCAAATAGTAAACTTTTTTTTTTTTTTTAATCCCATTGGATTGTGCAGTCTCCTAGCCTCTGGGAAAGTTTTTACTACAATATATACTGCAGGTTTTTTTACTCTGAAATCTCGTTACCTTGTTATCCTTACTACTAAAATTTATCCAAAAGGGCAGATATGTGTGTTCTGTGCTTGAACTGTTGCAGCAGAAGGACATTACACGCATAGATATACTTCCTTACTCTTTGCCCCAGCTGTATGCTATCATGGTCACATCAGAGGGAAATAACACTATGTAAGCTGGTCTCAAGAAGCTTAGGTTTTTTGTTTCCATGCTCCACATGTTAGAATCATAGAAATGCTTAGAGTTGGAAGGGAACTTACACCCCCTGCCGTGGGCAGGGAAACCTCCCAATAGACCAGGGTGCTCAAAACTCCATCCAGCCTGGCTTTGGCCGCCATCTTTGGCCTCCGTCTTTGCTTTTCAGCTCCTGCATCATTTTCAGGGTACAGACAGCTGGAACAGCTACTTGTAAATGAGTCAAAACCTGTAGGCTGCACAAACTAGTTTTATATTTCCACAGCAGCATAATGGTGCAATATTGTACTCTCCTTTTACTGACTTTAAGCCTGTATATAAAGCCTCTGAGCAGAAGAAACAGGAAAGAAAAGAAATCCAACAACAAAATCAGTTCTGAGTCACAGTTTTCTCAAGATGCAACCTTTTCTTCCTAAATATTAGCAAACTATTCTAGCATTAGGTATTATGGGTTTGGAATACACAAATCTCTGAATATGTTACGTATCAAATGCATTTGTTTTAAAGACTTTAATAAAATATTTTTTGTATAAAATATGTGTTTTGATCACCTATGGCACCAAGGGATTTTTTTTTAAAGGAAAATAAGGAAACTTTATTTTTGTTATGTTTTTTTAATTTCTCTGTAACAACAGAAGGTAGAACAATTGTGATTACTGATACTGCATTCTAATATGCTAAGAACGGGTTTTCTCTCATGTATGTGGTGGTTTTATATCTGTTTTGATTTCTATGCCTTTCTTGCAGCACCTTTTGATATGATAAATTCATTTTCTTCTCTTTGGATTAATATAGCTTTCATATCTTGTACATGTCTTCAGTATGTGCAGGAACAATTCATTAAATTTTAATGTTAGATATCAGCTTTTAACTGTGATAAAACTATCCTGTAGTTGAGTTGTTCATTGTAATGAGAATAATAGAATACTTTAGAAAAATTGTGAAAAAAATTAAGACTTTATTTAAGTGGTATTTGGTTATAAGTGAATTTTATGCAACTTCTTCCTCCATCCTTGTTACTCTGATGGCAGACATTCACTGGGGACACAATTTAGTAATTTAAATCCTCTGTGGATTTTCTGTCATTCCTACAGTACTGTTCTGCAAAGTAACACAAACTTGAAAACTTTCTGTCCATTGGCATATTGGAAAGACTAAGAAACTGTAGAATTTTGTTAGAATGAGAAGATCTAATTCAAATCTTAGCAACTTCTGTTTGGACAGTTCTCTAGCACCAAGACTTTATTCCAAATGAGAATACATCACTGAGAAGGTGACAAATACAAGGCTTAAGAGTGACATAAAAAAAAAAATATACTGTGAACAAAGAGAGGGACATTAGAAGGTGGCAGGAGGTGTAATGCAAATTATCTTTTTTGAGCAATTTCTGTATGCAAAACTTTGTACCATAGCTTGATTTGTCCTTTGCTATCAATAGAATATAAATCTTTACAAATACACTGAAGTACATTAGGGTTCTTATTTTACCTTAGATGAGTTTATTTCATTACAAGTGAGTTCTTTTCAGACAATTCCCTCCCCATTCATGTCACAGTGTGTCTCACAGTTTCTTCATGTTTCTTTTAATAAGTCGAATAGGTAACAAAAGAAAACCAATTTATTTCTTTTTTTCCTCCTTGAAGGACTGCAAAGCACATACAGTGTTGCAGAAATCAGGTAAAGAGCTTTAATTCCAAGCAGTAAAGACTAGAACACCCCATTGTGTTTTTGATAAATGAGATTAATTTAAGATCTCCTTTTCAGATGTCATTCAGATGTTTTCTTAATACTAAAGAGAACAGACAGACAAAATAATGGATAAAAGTCGTACATAAAAAGTATTGATGAATATTACAGTGAAATTAAAACTTCATTACTGACTCCATATCATAATTCATTTGGGGCACCAAGAAACATCTTCGAGTTTGTGTCACTCCTGCTGCTGTTCCTGCCACTTCTCCCAATCATCATCACTTGTGCCCAGCTGCCACGAAAGGGCCCAAGATGACAATACTGCCCTCTGATATTGATGCTGGCAAGCATGCAACAGCTCTTTGATGTTTCTCTTTTTCTTTTTTTATTCCCCATCAGCCATAAAACAGCTATTTTACTTCAGAAGTTAAGTTTTTAAGCATCATAAAAAATTCTTTATTTTTCTTAAAAACTAATAAAAAGTAACTAGTGATATCTTTAAATCATGGTCATACTGAGTTCTGGCAAATGCTAATTTTCAGATATTTATTAAAATTAATATCCTTCAGTCATATTTTCAACTGAGTTGGAGTTAACTTTCTTACTAGCATCTATATATATTGCTATGTTTTGGTTTAGAATGAAAACTGTTGGTAAAACACTGATATTTCTAAGCAGTCAAGGTCTTTTCTGCTCTTCACACTGCCCTACCAGTGAATAGACTGAGAATGCACAGAGAGTTGGAAGGAGACACAGACAGGACAGCTGACCCCAACCGACCACAAGGACATTCCATGCCATATGACATCATGCTCAGGACATAAACCTGGGGGAAGGCGGAAGGGGAGACTTTTGGAGTTGTGGTATTTGTCTTCCCAAGT
>VZTM01026396.1:55412-65769 GCA_013400555.1 Jacana jacana | reverse complement strand
CAAGAGACATGTGATAGGACTCAGACATCAGAGCCTATTGTCCAGAGAGGCTGTGTGGACTCCATCCTTGGACCAGAGAACAGGTCTTGACTAGATAAATTTCTCATCACATAGATGGTCTTGCCTTAAGCAAAAAGTTGGACTTGAGATCTGCTCAAGTTCACTCTAATCTGAGTTTTCTTAAGGTGAGACCTCCCTGTCTGTATCTCCATGGTGAAGGTAGGGGATAAATGTGAAGGTAGAAGGTATATCTGCAGAGCCATCAGTAGAGGGAGGAAGGTGGGAGGAAAGAGGGGACTGCCTTTATGTTAAGAAAATTTACCTATCCTGAATACCTGCAGGTTAATTACATTTAGGATAAGGCAGTCTCTTCTAGCTGTCAAAGGGTGATAGGACTTTTGGATGGGTAACTTTTCATAGATTTTAATGTATTTGGATATCCCTCTAGATTTGCCTTAAATACATAAACACATGAAGTGTTATGTGTGTAATAGGGCAGCAGAAGTACACCCAGGAAGGCTCAAGAATTACCAAAAAAAGAAGCTGCAGTTGCTGTATAGCTTACATGCTTTTAGAAAACATGTTGATGTGACAGCTGTGGCATCTTACCCACAGAGCAAGGTAGACCAGTTCTTCAAGTCTCAAAGTAGCCTTGTTTTCATTGTATTCTATCTAGAGTATCTTCACTAAGAACTGGAGTATACTAGCTCAAGCGAAAAGACATAACATGAGTTACTGTTCTGTTTCCAGTTCCTGAGGAAACATCCCAAAAACTTTCTTTTTATTGTATTCACACTCTATGGCCAAGCTTCTCCACTTCTGGCTGTTTCCATCCAGTATATGCGGGGTCTTAGGTGGTGGCAGGAGTTAAAACTAGAATTNTTACTTTGTATTTCCAATCCATTGTTTTGCCAGGAAAGATTTCCTAACAACTGTAAAAAGGCCTACAGAGCTGGGTATAAGTGGGGTTAAACTACCTGCTTAGCTGATTGTTCCTGCATTCTTACAGATTAGAAAAAATTTAGGAAGCTCCAGAGAACTCCATTTTCCTTAAGTACAGGGTTCTAAATCTCATTGTAACATGGGGACATGTGACTGCTTTCTTCTTCCCTCTCTAGATCATTAACTCTTGTTAATTTAGCACAGAAGATATTTTTTTTTTTCCAATAGCATTGGTATTGCTCTCAACAGATCTTCCTCTTTCCTTCTCCTGTCTTCCCCCCACCCACCCAACCTTATTTTTTTGAGATTATTTCTCTCAAAAGGCATTTTCTTCTCAAATGGAATTTTTATTGAAGTTTGAGAATTTTTATGGGACAATTATTTTTCCTTTGATCTTCTATTTAAAGTTGCCTTAATCTTCTACATCAAACTTTTTTAATCCCAGTTGCCCAGACTCTGAAATTCTGCAATGACAAAGCACCTCCTGCTGCATCCTACTGCTTTGGAAAAACTGGCCAAATCAGTCAATGACTTAACTCATGGCTTAAGTCATGGGCTTATTCTAAACCCTGAATGTTCAGACTCAGGTAGGTGGAAAATGGAATTCCAACTTCACCATCTTTGTGCTAGTTAATTTGTCACTTGTCACAGACCTAAAAGGAAGAATGTATGAGATGAAAATATACTGTGGGATGTTTTAAGATCATAACTGTGAAATCAAGTAGCCTAAAATACTAATCTTTTATAATGACATATTATCACTGTTCCTTATTCCGTATTTTATATCTAGGTTTTTAAATCAGAATTAGCTTTCAGAAGAGATTTTGAATAACAAAATAGCAAGGAAAACAGAAGGAAAAATCTTGTTCTGCAGCAGTTTATCCATTAGGACACCTACAATGTTGAATTTTATGATTTGCATCAGTGGCAAGAGTAATTCCTGTAGCTTTTGCAGTTGAGATAAGGGATTGATAGTTATTTTTATCCCTTGCCTGATAATACATGGAATCCAGAAAAGAACCATACAAAGCATGATCACACTGAAGCAGTTGTTAAAAGAAAGGATTATCATCAGTTATTAAAAGAAAAGAAAGAAATCAGATGTGGGAATGAAGCTGTGTCCTGTCCCCTTATTAATCTTGGAAGAGCACATGTATGATATGAAGAGGGATTTTCCTGAGATTTATTCTCAGATTATTCAACGTCTGAAAGAATCAAAATGGTGCTCAGCTGGGGCAGTCAATAAGCAGACTAAACATGTGACAGATGCACAGGCGACTTCAAAGATGCCATTACAAGTGCCTGTGGAGATATTTAAGGAGCCAGATGCTGCTGCTTTAAATCTTCCACAGCTCAGAGTGTGTCCTGTGATCACTTTCCAAAGGGAGTGTGAGGTTCAATATACTGAAATAAACAGTATTCCATCTAGTCAGTTTTTTGCCTCTCTCTACTATCTTGAGCAGCCATTTAACGTGCGCGTGTACACAGGATGTATAGGTGAGTATATGTGTGTGTACACATGTATGTACATGTATACACACATATACCCCCAATTTACTCTGCTCTAACTGCTCCTAGGCCTGCCAGGAAACTTGACAGTTGTATTTTACAGTTTATTTGGGCATAGGTTACTACAGAAGTGCACTAAAAAAAAGCAAACACAAAAAACCCACATAAAACCAAAATGCAAGACTGCATGAGTGTTTTCATAAGATCCCATTTGCATGATACGCATTGTTTATTTCCACTCAAGTTATTATTTCACAGTAAATCTAAACCAATTTTGTTGCTAGCCCTTGCTTTGGCCTGGGCAAGATAGGTACCAGCAGACGCAGTCAGTCTTGTGTCTGTCTCTGGCTGGATTGGCAAACAGGGACTGGGGGTGCTTTGTCTTACAGTTTTATACTCTTATTTCTTTGTTTATATCCTTTATATTGCTATCTTATTTATTAGACAGTAGGGAAAAATCACCTAACTCTGCATCAGGAAAAAAAGAAGCCATGTCCTGTTTGGAAAAATGTCCCAAAAGTGATAATGGTGCTACTTTCTTCTCAGCTTCTGTGTATCACAATCCATAGGAACTTCCTCAATTTATTCCTGCTCAAAAAAACGCCAACTGCGTTGAGGAAAGACACAAAAGTTTAAATTAGAGATTATGGCGTTTAAATTTTAAACAATAGAAAAGCCTATAAAAAACTTAATAAAATTGCTCCAATCAGTCATGTTAATCTCTGCAGTAAGTTTGCACTCTCTTTTTGGCCTGAGTACATATAGTATTGAAGTCTGTCCCTTGAGCCATGTTAAATTAATGATTAATTTAAATAATCCCTGATTACGAAATGTCAGCTTGTCAGTGACCCTGTTTATTAAATGTGATCAGAAAATTGTAATTCTACATTATGAATAAAATTTCAGGATTTATTTTCTGTCTGAAGCAGGTTATTAGGAATATATGTATTTAGGAGTGGCAATGATGTAAGAAACTTGGCAGTGTCTCGCCTGATAGATGATCAGTTTTCATAAAAGGAAATTGTAAAAATTTGACCAAATGGCATCCTGGGATGTATTAGAAGTGCGGTGGTTAGTAGGTTGAGAGAGTTTCTCCTCCCCCTCTACTCTGCCCTGGTGAGATCCCATCTGGAATATTGTGTCCAGTTCTGGGACCCTCAGTTCTAGAAGGACAGAGAACTGCTGGAGAGAGTCCAGGGCAGGGTCACAAAGAAGATGAAGGGAGTGGATCATCTCCCATATGAGGAAAGGCTGAGGGAGCTGGGTCTCTTTAGCTTGGAGAAGAGGGGTGACCTCATGAATGTTTAGAAATATGAGGGTGAGCCAGGCTATTCTCAGTGATGTCCAATGATAGGACAAGGGGCAATGGGTGCAAGCTGGATCAGGGGAGGTTCCACTCAAATATGAGGAAAAACTTCTTCAGGGTGAGGGTGACTGAACACTGGAAGGGGCTGCCCAGGGAGGTTGTGGAGTCTCCTTCTCTAGAGACATTCCAAACCTGCCTGGAGGCGTTCCTGCGTGGCCTGATCTAGGTGTTCCTGCTCTGGCAGAGGTATTGGACTAGATGATCTTTCAAGGTCCCTTCCAATCCCTGAGATCTTGTGATCATGTGAATTAGTGACCAAGAATCTTTTTGAGAATCGTATTTTATCAAGCATGTTTTTCAAAGGCCTTAATCACCTCCATGGTTCCTCTCCCAACACTACTCAAGGTCTTCCACTTCTCTCTTGAATAGAGAGTGGAGGAAATTTTCCAGTCACAACAACACCATACTCAAAACTAATGCAACGTGTCTTTTTAACTCCTGTTGAACTTTTAAACAGTATTATAAACAAGGATGGCATCAAACCGGGAGGTCCTATTCAGCTGAAAAAGGTACTGGTAGCTCTAACACTTTTTCAGAATTACTCCTTTTCAGGATCAAAAAAACAACCAAACAATAAAATCCAAATTATTGAGAGTGCCTTTCTATCCAAACATTCTCTATCTTATAATTCCTGCTGATATGTTTTTCTATAAATGCATATATTTATGTAGACTCCCTATATTTTTTATATTTAGAATAATCCAATATTGTTCAATTCAATCTCAGACATATGAAGTTGGGGTAAGAACTGAGTCCAGAAGCATTTCAGCAAAAAATTATCTTATTGTCTGTTTTTAATTATGGTGAGACCTGTCAGCATGTTTTTGAATCACTGTGTTTTGACCTTCATCGAAGGCATCACAGTTATTTTGTGTTCTAGTTGGTGAAGACAGGATGCATTTTTTTTTTGCCTGAGGGGACGGGATAAATCCATCTCACCTGTGGAATCCTAAAGGCTTTCCCAGTTCTCACAATACTTTTCACAAACACCTTGATAAAAATCCTGGTCTTTGCTGTCTTATTCAGCAATTTGCTGTTATAAAAATGGTGCACAAAATTTTGAGCTATAAAATATTTCAAATCTAGGCCTGAGACTGCAGATTTTATGAAAAGATGCACTCCAAAGTGGGATGGGAGAATTTAATAATTAGTCAGAACTAGTGTGCCCTCTTTGGGCTTAGTGTTTTTGTGAAATTTAATTTTGACTAGGCCTGTAATTTGGCTATTTTATTTACTAGTTTTGACTTTTTTGTTCACTAGCATTGCTGATGGGAATATAAAATTTTAATTCACAATATGATGAACATGTACTATAAAATGCATTTGTTCAGTGCATTTTTACAGGTACTCTGGTATATGTATGGCTATGAGTGCAGATAATCACTTGTCCTACAAATATATTTCTAGAAAACACCAGGCTGCATGGGGTGGTTGACCATCACTGCAGGGACGGGATGCCATCCAGAGGATCCTGGATGGGCTTGAGAAATGGGCCTATGCAAACCTCATGAAGTTCAACACGGGCAGGCGCAGGGTCCTGAGGACAAGGAGTTGATATTCCTGGTGGTGGAAAGCTGGCCATGAGGTGTCAATGCATGCTCACAGCCCAGAAAGAACCCCACCAAAAACCCTCTGCTGTGAGGACAGTCTGAGGGAGCTGGGGGTTTTCAGCCGGAGAAGGCTGCAGGGATACTTTTTTGTAACATTTCAATATATAAACAGGCTTTATAAGAAAGAAGGTGAGAGAGTTTTTAACAGGGCCTGTAGTGGCGCTACAGTTTTAAAGTGAAAGATGGGAGATTTAGATCAGATATAAGGAAGAAATCTTTTATGATGGTGGTAAGAGACTGGCCCAGGTTGCACAGAGAAGCTGTGGCTGCCTCATCCCTGGAGGAGTTCAAGGCCAGGCTAGATAGGGTTTGGAGCGACCTGGTCCCAGCTGGACATGTCCCTGCCCAGGGCAGGGGAGTTGGAACCAGATGATCTTTAAGGTCCCTTCCAATCCAACCTATTCTATGATATGTGAGCAGTGGTCAACAAAATTATATACTTGGAATTTCTTCTCACATTCTCAAGCTTTCATCATTGGAACATGGTTCTGCATCCAACTGGCAAGTCTTTGTTTTAAACTCCTTTAATAGTTTAGACAATAAGGCAAACTCTTGCAAACCATTCCTAACGGAGTTATTCTTCAGAGATTTCTTCCATCATGTCTGAAAACGTATGTAGTCTACGTGTTGGTGGGGGACAGTGGGGAGATATCTTTGACAATTTCTTGAAATACTTATTTTCTAGAAGTAAATTAATTTTAAATTTAATTTTAAATTTTGGAAAACTTAAATTTATCAATAAGTATTAGAAATACATTTAGTAGAAAACAGTGCAGAGTATACACCTTTCAGTTTTAAATAAACCATTCCTTTTTAATTACGTGTGCTAAGAATATGTATTAGTATCCTTCTAAACAAATTCCAGGGAGACTGTGTATTTTATTAATTCTCAAGCACAAATTTGTAGAATATTTAAAAAATAAACCACTTTCATATAATTATCTACATGAAAGGGTATGGTTATAAGTGGAAAATAAATAGCAAAGGATATTTTTCTTTCTAATGTAAACATCTGGCAGTAATCCTTGCTTACACAATTAATGGGCATTTAATTGGCAATGATCAGTTTATTGCAGCAATATGAAGTGAATGTTTCCCCAGGAACAAACAGCTGTTGCAAGATTTTCACAGCAATTTAGCAAACACCAGGTGATAGCTGTATCTAGAATGAAGTGTTCTGTCTCCGAGTGAATACAGTAGCAGTGAATCAGAGAAAGATATAAAAAGCGGACTGCTAGATTTTTTTGATTTTTTTTTTTTTTTTTTTTTTTTCCACAGCCTCTGTAATACTGCTTCTAAATGAACCTCAGTAAAACAAGTTAAAAATGAAATGCAGTGGTATTCTACATTTAAAGAAGAGTCTCCATTTGAACACAGAATGCATTGAAAATAAGACTAATTCTGAGACCTTTTTTAAAAAAGTGTATTGTTTTATTAGAAGTTCAAGTATTAAAAAAAAAATAAATCTCTGCACTTCAAATATTTCTGTCTTGTTGTAGGCCACTATTTGAATCCATTGGATTGGAATTGCTTACACAAACTTCTAGTTAGGCCACAGAAGAGTAACTTTTCTGTACTTTTTTCGTCTGTTATATGTATGACAAGTCTAAGACCACAGTTTGATTTGTCTTGAGTAGGAAAAAACAAACCCACACGCAAAAAAAAATTGGCTTCATTCACAAATTACTGACAATTAACTAAAAATATAATTATTTCTACCAGCTGTCTAAAATTAAATGTATTACTTTTTAATTTGTGTTGCTTGTGAGCAGCTTTCCCATTATGGCTTAAATAAAGTTTTTCATCTTTCATTATGTTCTCTCATTACTAATTTAATGTAATGATAATAGCTATGCGAACTTTGTGTTACTCTGCTTTTGGCATAGATTAAATCACACACTTCATATCTAGCATGCAGGCCAGTACTCTGATTTTTGAAAGCCTGGCTTCATTGGTGAGGAAAGTAATTTTATTTCAGCAAAATGCCTTATTTACTACGCTATTTTGTATTAGCCTATGCCACAGTCTGCAAACAATACACCAAAATGAGCAAAGAATCAAGGGACAGTTTATAGAACAATGCTTTCATTTTTTTATGTTCGCGTTCTGCAATAATTCATCTCCATGACAAAAGCAGACAATCAATCATCTTCTATTGTGCTTTTCTCCATTAAAATTACTATTCTTGATATAACAAAAGGAAGCTGCCTGAGTAACAGGAACATTCCTACATGTTTAAATCAATACATTGATCAGGCTCAACAAACAACTCCTTAAATCATTAATATGACAATGCAGTTTTTGGATTAATTTATACATATTAATATCAAATTACACCATTGTTGTTTATAATCTTCTAGAAAATACACAACAATGCATATTAAAGGGATGTTTTACTATATTCCATTAGCCAAACATTGCATCTGGTTATTTTGCCTTGTCAATGACTAGTAATTTTCAATGTGAAAAGTGAATATTCTCTAATGCATCACAGCAAATATTGTGATTCTTTGTAATTATTTAAAAATAGATGCCTTAGCTGCTGCCCAGGTTTTTGTGCACAAGCAAATCTCCTAGAAAAGTCATTGAGAATGTGCCACACCATTTTTGTCACAGGTAGTAAGACATTAAAAAGCATTAGTTTGATCTCAAGCAGCCATAATCAGATAGCAATAATATACGTAGTATTTTTAGACATTTGCTTAAAGTCATAAATATACTGGTTATAAATCACTAACAGTGCTAAGGTTTTCATTTTGTTTGTATGAGGATACAAAGTTGATTCTTATGTATAAAATTGCATGGTTTCAAGAGCCAGTTATGAATTTCACTTCTTTTGTACAGTGTCTACCAGCAAATAAAAGGACAATCTCTACAAGCTTGCAATCCAGCTAATGAAAGAAATGATAGAAACTGCCAAGCGTATTAGATGTGAAAGGAAATGGTCTCAGGACACCAGTAACCTGTTAACGGGAACTTCTTTTTAGATATTACTGCATATGAAAATTTTAAGGAAGGATTTAAGCAAGAAGAGCGAAGTGGATTCACAAGTATAATACATGTATATTGGCTTTATGTAGCAATTAATTATCTATGACATAAGTTATTGCTTTGCTTCTTCTGTCTTCCTTGGCTAGGGAGAAAGGTTGTTGTTTTGTCTGCTGATTTCATCTCATAAAAGAGAAAATGCAATGGAGATTTAGAGAAAATATTAAAGTAGAATTGTTCTGAAGTTAGTCTTAGTGGCTGCACTGATGCGACCAGAAGGTGCAGTTAATTTTTTCATGATGTAGCCATCAAAACAAGAATGTCCTTCTGACTCTACATCTGAATTTCTCACTGTGAAATTACAGTAAAACACTTGGATTAAAATTTGAATAGTTTATATATAACATAGTAAAGTAACAGGATTAAGTTAAGCT
Organism: Jacana jacana; assembly: GCA_013400555.1. Taxonomy (NCBI): domain Eukaryota; kingdom Metazoa; phylum Chordata; class Aves; order Charadriiformes; family Jacanidae; genus Jacana; species Jacana jacana. The sequence goes on along the minus strand of VZTM01026396.1, from coordinate 56,920 downwards.
AATAATACCGCATGTCATTAACTAGCACAAAATTCAGATGACTTTAGAACCCCTGAAGATTTCTTTAATTGTATTTTCTTTTTTCTGAATTAATGAGGCCAGGCCATAACATGTTTCAAGAAAATGAAGTCTATTGTTACAGGAATGCAAATGCAGAGGCACAGCATCTACAACACTAGACAACGCGGATGGTTATAAGAACGTTTTCATCACATTATAAATGAACGCCACAATAAGTCAGGCAACCATTATCTAATTACATTTTCTCAATATCTCCTTCTTGTTAACCACTTCCTAGGCATTAATTGATTGTGAAGATTCAATATCTATTTTCATTCATAATCCACAATGTCAATACAAATTGGCTTTGAATTTTGGCAGACGTAGATCTATTAAAAAAAATAAATATTCCCTCCTTTCCTTAACTGCTCTGCTCCAGCATTGTGTAAGCAAATTAGTTGGTTATGTACAATAACAAACTAAAAAGGGGACGTTACTTGTGATCTGGAAAGCTTTCCATGTATATAAAGCTTTACATTCAGTTTTCCACGACTCCCTGCACAGAGTCCATGGTCTTTGCAATGGTAACATATGTCTCCTCTTCTTCATATCTACTCAGTTCCCTTCAAGTGGTCTTTCAGGGAGAACCTTTCTTTAGAGGAGTTGCCAGAGCCATTTATAATAAATTAAAAAAAAAAACAACACAAAACCACAAACAAGCAAACAAAAAACCCCAAACCCAACCACCAAAAACTAAATTAATTAAATAAACAGTGATTACAAGAATTGAAACCAAGGAATACCATGCTGCAGTATCCAAGTCACCCTGAATGCTGAAGGTTACGTACAGTTTATGCATTGCTTGTGAGTCCTGTCACATACCCAGTAATTAGGGGAGAAAGATGCATCTTATATTTTATGGCAGTGAATTTCAAGATGTCCGATAACTTTTCTATAATCTGCAAAGAAAAAGCAAAAGCAGCCTCTATGGCACTTTGATTGGTGTAATTATATTGGAAGAATCACAGAATCACAGAATATCAGGGATTGGAAGGGACCTTAAAAGATCAGCTACTCCAAACCCCCTGCCGGGGCAGGAACACCTAGATCAGGTAACACAGGAATGCATCCAGGAGGGTTTTGAACTCTGAGAACAACCAGCAAACAGTGACTTGCTTGACCAAAGCTACTTGGAGTCCAGTCACAAGTGTTTCACAATTAGTGAAGGACAGGAAAAGCTCTGCCGTTAGCTTTTTGGTTCATCATCAGCCAATTAACCAGCCTGTTACCCACTCAGTTACAAGCTAGTTTGGAAAGGTTGCAAGGTTGCACGGCAGGATGGACAAATGGTGAAGGTTAATAGGGAGAAAGAGACCTATGGCCATAGGAAACCAGAGCTTCATTTGTTAAAACTCTTTATAGTACTTAAAAATCCCTCTCTCTCTCTTGCAAAATGTGTTCAGCATCTGATTAGGGCCAAAACATGGTTGGGTTTTTTTTATAATTGA
>VZTM01026396.1:2318-14321 GCA_013400555.1 Jacana jacana | reverse complement strand
ATCCCCACCATACATCTTGTCAAAAATTTTGGAGAGATGCAATGGAAATATACAAATTCCAGTTGGAAATGGGACAGTCGGCATCGTGTAGTGAGTATATTTTGTACTTCAGCACCGAACTGAGAAAGAGCTGAAGTCAGTATTTTATTTAGTAAATGAAATGAATTCAGATAATAACTTTGGGTGGCTGGGGGGTTTTCAAGCTTTTTTCCCAAATATTTTGGGAAGTGTTTTCCTTTTACATTTCGATTCAGTGGCAAAATCTTAGTTTATAATGCTTAGGAATAGTGCCTGTAGTGTCTACCTGTCCTCGAGTGTTACCCAGATTAAGAAATCAAATCTCTTTCAATTTTATCCCTGGGCCCTTAACTGTCCAAAGTGTTCCCTGGTACAGAAAAATGGCTAAATTAATAATTGATATTCCATTACATGCTATGCAGTCTATTGTTTCTTTCGGGGAGATAGATATTTGTGCTGTGCAGTGCAGAAGTTTTCTGACGTTGCTTAAGGTTTGTGAGAATGCTGTTTTTTTTGTCTCCAGGTGCTTATTAGTCCCTCATGCTGTTGGGCTGCTACCATATTAATCTGCTGTAAATTAGTCTCATATCATCTCTCATGCATTTAAGCTGGCTACTGAGTATATATGCACTCAATTTAGCATGTTCCAAAGTAGTTACCATAGATGACCTGATGCAAAGCATAAAAGAATCTGTACAGTCTGTAAAGAAAAGTTGCTGTTTTATTTGCAACATAGTAAAGACTAAGGCACTTATTGGTGGTGATATTATTATTTTATGGGGTTTTTATAAGTATTAGTCCTTTACATATGCATTTGTGGGCATGTTGCTTTTATACATTTCATTATAGTGTTACAGTAGCCTCCTGTACATGAAACCTCCTGTACCAGTACAGTAGTAAACTAAATTCTGTATTCTTCTATTATTATTAACATTGCAGTGATATATGAGTTTCATATTTCCCATGGACACCACTGCAATGCGGTTTGTTGGCAGAATTTTCAGTGGTACGTAGACTTTTATAACGTGGATCTTTGTTGTTTAACGTGTTTTAAAAAAGTCAGTGTACACCACACAAATTATGCTTAATGTAGGAACTATTCTATCTCTTTCTAGTTTTATGACATTTTACACTTCTTGGAGCTAGATGATTGTTCTAACCCAAGCTATTATGTAATCCTTAGGGTAACCCTGCTGCTGATTTGAACGCTATTAATTTTCTATTATAGTGTGCTAAAGATGTTCTACAGTGTGAAGCTCACCTGCATTATTGAGTCAATGACCAATTGCAGAGTTACTCTGTGGTGGTTGGAGCTTAACTCAACCCTTTGGGATCTCATTTATTATTTGCAGATATTGATTCTGGAAAAAGAAAAAGCTAAGATGTGTGAATCTAATACTGACTTAGACCTAGCCTACAGCTGTTAACTCCTAATGGTCTGCTTACTCTATGTGTGTTAACTGAAGCTTGAATTTCTTTATGTTTTCATGTACAATAAGCTATTTGCTGCTACTTCATAAATATTTAAAAGCTTCTATGCAACCCGTTTAGTCGTATAGCATCAACTCAGGTATTTGCTATATTTAAATTGAGTTTAGTCTTAATTATTTTCCTGATTCTTTATTAATAGAATATGGAGATTAAGAAAATACTTTAGGCAATTAAGTTTAGTGGCGTGTTTTACATAATTTGCACAAGAATCTCTACTGGAAAATTCATATTAATAATATGCTTTAATTCCCTAGGGACAACAGTGTTTTGTGCTTGTGAATTTGTCTTCAGGACAAGGGCTATAGCTGTATAACATAAACTAATCAAGTACGGATATAATCTCCCATTTTCTCCTGTCATATAACGGGTAGGGTGACTCTCCACCTTCATGTCTTCCTGTAATGACTTAATACAATCATATCAAGAACCATAGCAAGTACCTTTTTTTTTTTTTTTTTTAAATCTCCATTCTGTTCTCATTTTTCCCCCACTAATTTATCTGAACATAATTAGAAAAGGCTCTGGAAGGTTTGTGGAGTTGACTCACTGATGTTCCATAATTGCCAAAATGTCCTTATCATGGACTATAAGAACCCAAATAAATCAATCATCATCCATTATTTGTAACTGATGAGTTTTCATGCAAAGCAGAGAAATGTATATTTGAAAGACAGGAAAAGCACAGGTAGCAAATTTATTCTTTGCAAACATTAACAGAAGCACACCACAGCAAGGAGAAGGAGGATTTGGAAAAGCCAGGTTGGTAAAACTTGGCCACATTCTTCAGAAATATGGCCATTAAAAAAAGTGATAATACACAGAGGTAATATTGCCGGGCACAAAAGTGGAGTCTTTAGGTAATTCATGTGCCAGTGTCCATTTTCAGGTTATATTGAGACTCTTCCTATAGTCTTTTCAGTGATTATTTGTTATGAGCCTGTTATGGTCCAAAGCTGACTTAGGATGTCTAGTCTTGCCCAAGAGCAAGGAGGGAGCCGTGTAGGCTGCTGCAGTTCATGTACTTACTAATGTTTTGATGGAAAACAGGTACAAAGCATAAATGCAGATACAACTGGTGCTGCCCCAGCAGGTGATTGGGAACATTTCCACTCTAGTAACCTTAAAATTCTGTTTACGTTTAAGTATAAACATAACTGCTAATAAGAGACCGTAAATAGCACCTTCTCAACATAGCTTAAAAATAGCCTTCTTGGAGTTGAATCACTGTGTTCAAACTGGCCTTCTAATTTAGTTATGTATCATAGGGAATTAGAAAGTATCCCTTGTCTGACTCTGAATACAATGTCAAGGGCCATGTGGAAATGTAAGCCTGTGCATTTCCTTAAACTGGGGAAATTGAGCAAACTGGGACCTGGGGTTAGATTTGACCAAGGCGGAATCCTAGGGTTAGATTGTGTAAGTGTCTTAATGGACATTTAGTTAGATGGAATACAGTTAACTAGGTGGCATATAGGAAAAAAATGCATCTTTGAGTTTATATAAATGTACAAGTAGATGTGATTTGCATTTTATTCCTGTCCTTTTAGATACTTAAACCTGCCTTCTCTTTTGTAAATATTTTGAATATAACATGTACTCCATTTATCAACTGGCAAATAGTAAGACATCCCACCCCAGTGCCATAGCCATACTTGAGTAAGGTCCTGCAATATGCAGAAGCCTAATTTATGATTCAAAAAGCACCCAAGAAGTGAAGGACTTTTCCTTCACAGAAAGGCCAGCTTATGAATTGGAAATTGGCAATTTTGGCCCTGAGGAGTGTCCTTTCAGCGGGCAGCGTTAGCTGGTGGTGAGGGGTTAGAGAGAAGTAGCGAGTGCTGAATCTCAGGACTTCTCTGAGGGTTTGCCAAGCCCTCCGAACTGATGCTTTCTGCAAGGCGGGTGGAACAACATAAAGTGACTAAAGGATTAGAACAAATCAGCCAGACAGCCTGGTCTGCTTAACATTAGCTCGAGTTCTACTAAATTCTTTTCTTGTGAAGGTGAGGGAGCTCTTGTACCCACACAGCCCTGTCACGGGGTACCACCTGAAATCCTATGCGCAGCGGTGGAGATTGACACACTTTGTCCCACTGACGGCCTGCAGGGTGCAGGTTTGGGTTGGAACGACCTGTTTTGGACTGGGGGGGTTGTGAACGTCTCCTCCCTCTGGGGAGGGCAGACGTGTTCTGGGGTATTTCAAACAGGAATTAACAAGGCTCTGGCTACTCAAGGTCAAAAATTTCACCCACATGCTTTCCAACTTGGGGCTGATTAAATTAAAGCGTCTCATGCAAAAGAAAAAAAAAAAAAACAACAAAAAAAACCCACAATATTTATTTATTTTAAATTCATCTTTTTTTTTTTTCCTTAATATTTATTTCCTGCTCCCCTCTTTCTGGAGCTGGCAGGTGGCTATTCACCCTTTAGCACAGCTAAGAGATAAGGTGCTGTTCTCCCCTTGTGGATTTTCCAACAAATAGATGCATATGGCTAACATAAAGACATTTCTTCACAAATTGAATCTATAAATGTTTTCTCTTTTAAATGGTCCAGGGAGCCATTTCCATTAAACCCTATGGCTGAGAACTCTTGCCTCCGACTGATACATGCACTCAATCCACTCCTTCACTTAGAAGATATTGAAACACGTCTTTCACTTAATGATTTGAGTATCAAGACCTGAGTTACTGGGATGAAGTTCTGGAGACCATCCTATGGTTTATATAAGTGCCTGTGAGTTCCAACTGAGTACACCTGCATTTCTGAAAGAGTGGTGAGGAATATATGTTGCTGGTGTTATATAGATACTCGGAACGGATGGAATGAATATCAGTACAGATGGAACAGTTACTACAATTAAGAGCCAACTTTCTGTTAGTATATGGAAATGGCATCTTTGAATGGGTAAATGCAGATAGATTTTAAAGAAGTTCACCCCAAAAACAATTCACTTCAGCACTGATTTCAATTAAATGTGAAGATTCTGCTCCAGAGCAAAGTACCAATCACTTCAAAAATAGTCTGAAAACATCAGCAGTGTCCCTGGTAGAACCACCAGCCTTTTCCTGATGTTCCTGATGACCGAAACATGTACTTTGAAAAGCATCTTAAAGTAATGAAAGCCATGCTTAAATAGTCTAGGGGGATTGGGGGGGGAAGGGGGGAAATATATATAAGAAGCTTAAAACAGGTTACTATGAATGCATTAGATGACTGAAAGAAAAATAACCACTGCTCTGTAACTTCACCTGTAGGTATTTCTGTGAGGGGGAGAAAGTGATACAACATTTTGAAACCCATTTATATTCTAACACAGGTCAAATGTATTTGAAATTGTTTCTAAACTTAAAAATTCAGCATGATGTGTGAATGGGTGGTTTAGAAAGCAAATTCTCAATAAAAGTAACAGTAGAAAAATTACTATATATCATGCTGATAATTCATTTCCAAAAGTATTGCGGGGTCCCCTATTTGTTTCCTGCTTTGCAATAATTACCATTGCTACTGGCACTAAGAGTCCAAATAAAGAAAATAAAAAATAATGAAGCAAGAATGCAAAAACATGTATAAAGATTATGGCTAAGGAAAAAAAGTGATTTTTGATTAATCAATAGTGTTCATTAACGGCAGTTCATTAGATCCAGATAATTCTTTGCATTGTTAACACTTTCAGTTCAATAGCCTGCTTCCTATCTGAGGTTTGTTTCTATCAATTGCTGTGATTTGTTTCAAAAACCTGGTAGTTATAAGGAGTACTGAAAATTCCAGTATGAGTTTTGTATGTTTTCAGCAGTTAGGGTTTAGAATGCCTACACTGATTTTTGCCTTTACTTTAAAGAAGAAATACTTCTCATATAGATTTCATCACCATGCTTATATAATTAATTTACCAGATTTGACATTATTTTAAGCAATAATAACCTACAAACAGCATGTTTCCCCCATTTCTTCTGTTCACGGACAGGCATATTCAAATTCTATGTTAAAATGAATAGTGATCCACAGGAACCAAGGGCTCTGATAGGGAACAAATCCATGTGTATATTTACCTTGCTGATTTCTGCTTAAAATTTTTTTATGCTTACTCTCTTGTTTCTTATTTTCAAAGGGAAATAAGGAGAAAACTAGACCCAAGCTTGTTAAATGTCGGTAGAAAGCCCATAAAGTTTTGTATTTCATCTTTATGTCTATTCTGAATCTAAATTCCAGCAAACAGTCAGATACCAAAATAAAAAAATACTTAAACATGACTTCTTGGAAAATTTTGAGTACCGAGATATAGTATGTGATTAAAAAAAAAACAAAGAGAAGGACAACTCTTTCCAAATTCTTGCTATTTCTTGATACAGATGAGACTGATACCTAGCAGGGACACGCAGTACTGGAGCAGGGAGGATGCTGGGGACTCACGTTGTCCAGTAGAGGGAATCTCATCAACCAGCCTTCCACTGATCCCACCGATAATCACTTCACATGAAGTGAGATATTATTCAGACATTATTGCTGGACACCTTACTTTTATCTAAAAGTCAGGTGCCATACTCCAAAATCACACCAAAACCCGACAGAGGAAAAAGAAGAATAACCAACAGGGCTACAGAACACAATACTAATTGTACCCATTGTTTGGCATTGGATTTTCCAGTACTTCTTGAGTGAGGTAAGCTACAAATCCTTCCAATTTGACTTATTTTAGAGATCATATGAATATAAGACTGGTAATATTGCATTCAACTGTAATATGTTTCAATTATTGCAATGTTGTTCTCTAGTTTTTCCAGTAGTAGGACTGGTCTTCAGAGATTGGGGTCTAATTCAGATGTTGTCTCCAGCACCTTTCAGGCTACAAATATTACACGCTGTCTGGCGTTTCTTCTGACATTCATTGGAAGTGAATGGTGCAGGCAGCTGATCAAGTGCTCCCTCCTGCATGCAGTCCTTCTCCTTTCTTCTTTTTTTTAGAAAAATATTATGTGCTGAATTGAAGTGTATTGTGATTTGAGCTAAAGCATCTGTTCCAGGTTAGTCCAGGCCCTTGACAAAATTAGATTATATAAGGGTGTAATGAAAAGAGCTGTAGCTGGAGCATTTACAAGAGCTGGGCTGACATATTAGTTGCTTTTATATATCTCGAGGCAATGGAGAGATTCTTACATGATAATGCCCTCTACTCTTGCTTCAGTTTGTAATTACCATCAATTGTAATTTAGAATAATACAGTGATATAAAAGTTGCTTAGACTAAATTTTATTGTAGCTGAAATTTTACATAAATGGTGATAGTATTTATGTAATAAAGGCCAGATTCAGAGCTTGTACATGTCAGATCTTACTTGTCTCCTGACTTAACCTCCCATTTAATATATTTTTAATGTTATAGAACACTTTGAAGCATTGCAAAAAGAGAGCAAGTAGGAAGACAAGCTATGAAATGGAGAGAATTCCTTCACACTATACTGGTTTAAATAAGGTCAGAATCTGATCTTATGATTCATGATGATGAAAAAAAAAAAATTAGAAAAAAAATATCTTTACTTGGAGCAAAAAGAAAGCACAGATGAGAAGTGTCTTGAGGATGTCTTTTTTCTTTGTTACCTACAGATGCACAATTGCTCAATCTGCCATAAAAAGCACAGGTATGAGCAGTTCTCTGGTTTAACGCCTTTTTGTTTGTTCCCCATCAAAGATCACACATAGGAGGTGAATATAGGTAGGACACAAGCAAGCTGCATCCACTGGGAGAAGCTTCAAAGTTCATCCTGGTCTTGAAGACTAGCAGAGTAGTAAAGACCATACTATTTGATGCTGAAAGCAAAATATAACACTCTTAGGTGTCTGTCAAAGTGCAAGGAGAAGTATTAACTTAGGCTAATTAAAGACCCCTCTATCGTTATACCTTTTCTCCGACTACATCGAGGTGATGCAGACTACCACCTCAGACAACGTTATGGTACATATAGAGTATAACTTTTTTAGTCAGTTCCTGCATAAATAATGTCATCATCATGATCATCACCCTGACATAGTAGCATAACAAAGTATTCCTTCCATTCCCCCTTCGCATATAATAGCATGAAAGAACCTGAAAAAACAGTGATACTGTTCTCTACAACATAATATTCATTGTTAGAACACGGTAGGTGATTTTGCAAAGGTTGTTTTGTTTATGGGTTTTTTTGGTTGTTTTGTTGGGGTTTTTTTAATATGTATGCAACATTAGATTATGTTGTGAAATATTTTTTGGAAGCTCNCTGACATAGTAGCATAACAAAGTATTCCTTCCATTCCCCCTTCGCATATAATAGCATGAAAGAACCTGAAAAAACAGTGATACTGTTCTCTACAACATAATATTCATTGTTAGAACACGGTAGGTGATTTTGCAAAGGTTGTTTTGTTTATGGGTTTTTTTGGTTGTTTTGTTGGGGTTTTTTTAATATGTATGCAACATTAGATTATGTTGTGAAATATTTTTTGGAAGCTCTGTAGATTTGAAGACCTCAAAGAACAGTATGTGTTACTTTTCCACATATTCACCCATTGAAAAAAATACTCCGGGTACGGTATCTAATTAGNTATGCAAGCCAAGGTGCCATTGGCCTTCTTGGCCACCTGGGCACACTGCTGGCTCATGTTCAGCCGCCTGTCGACCAGCACCCCCAGGTCCTTTTCTGCCAGGCAGCTCCAGCCACACTGCCCCAAGCCTGTAGCCATGCATGGGGTTGTTGTGGCCCAAGTGCAGGACCTGGCACTTGGTCTCGTTGAAGGCCATGACATTAACATTGGCCCATCTATCCAGTCTATGCAAGACTATGCCCTATAAACAAGTCTATGCCCTATAAACAGCTAAAATTAATTTATGTGTTATTTTTTCTTCTTCAGAAATTGGTCGGCCTGAAGTTATTTTACGGAGTCTTTTTATTAAAAGTAACTTAAACAAAATTACCTTCAACAAAATTTTCTGTGATTTCTAATAGTCATTCTCATGGTGCAGACTCTTGTGTGATGTTTTTATTGTTGCTTTGGGTGTTTTTGTCACCTGAGAGACTGTCCCCTTCTTTCTTATTCCTTGCCTGAACAGCCAGTAGCCCACTTGACCCCTCTGAGGATGGGTAAGCATTTTAGACCGAACGAGTAGAAAATGTGTGTAGACCCAAATCCTCCAGCACTGAAAAACTGACAGAAAAGTACTGATTTCTAACCTGTGTTTTGCAAGGAAACACAGAATATTTCCTGGTGGACTGCAGTTTTGGGATGTCTGGATAACTTTCAGTAGAGAACAGCATTTTATGAGCTCTTACAGATCTCCTTTAGAGGAGAAAATGTGGAGAGAGAGACAAGTGAGGATCTGGAAAATGGAGAGCAGGGTTTGGAGCTCTCTTTTATTAGGACAGTTGTGCTGTGGAAAAAAAAAAAATAATTCAGTCTGATAATATTTACCAAAAGTTTGATGTATGTCTATGTTAGGGGTGAATGTTGTGTTTCTGTGTTTATCATGGATCTTGTAGATTTGCAGGGATCTCAGTGCACTTGGTGATCTTGAGCCAGGGCTTCAACTAGACTAAGGCCACTGCTTTTAACCACCTCAATTTTCTTTATAATAAGTATGTGTTTGTCTATGCAGACGGACAATGGGTGTGTGCCCATTTGAGGTACTTTTCAAACTGCTTTGCACATGCAGGAGCCCTAAGCCAATCTTCTGCAAAGACAGTTCCTGCGGAAACTGAACGTAGAGAGGAAAACACACTGCCTCCAAATTAAATTGATTGCAGAGTCAGTTTGCACGAGAATGCTTGCACAGGTTTTCCTTCATGGTCCTAGGGACAACCTGAATTTTCTCAATAGTATACATTAAAAACGACATTTGTTCTGAGCTATTGAGTCGTGTAAGTGTACTATGTAGGAATGAGCAAGCTTTGGGGGTGAATCAGGACTGGGCTGCAATCATGTCTCCCTATAACTTATTCATTCACTCTCACATTTATTCTTGAAAACCTATAATTTATTCATCCCAAAAAATCATTAGAGTATGAACAGGGCCTTAAGCAGGAGGCTCCTGAAATCTGATCCTGATTATGATACATATTCATACCCTACCCTTGGGTGAGTCCTGCAAGTTCTACAGGTCAATTTACACATCTGTACAGTGCAATAAGTGGCTTCAGTGAGGTATTGGGGAGATTACTTTTGTTTGTAATACACTTCAAAGAGCAATAAACAAGCTAATGTTAAGAAATCTTATCTTCTTGGGTCTTATGTGCTGGTGAAAACTTCTTTTCGCTCTGGAAAAGGGGGAATAGCCTCTCCTCTGGATAGTCTCTCAGAAGGTAGTCTATCACATGTAGTTATGGTATATCTATTATTAATGTTGCTAGAGGTTTAAACTCACATTTATCTGACTGTATATGTTTGGGGAAGAAAATGGCTGAAAAAAACACATGGAGAAAGCAGTGCAAATACCTCAGAAACAGAGTGTTTTCATTAGCTCTGGGGCTCTTACTGTTTGTTTGGGGTTTTATGTTTTGTGTTTTTTTGTTTTGTTTTTGTGGGTTGTGTTGGGTTTTTTTTTTTGTTAGTAGAAGCTGCAAGTAAATAGAATCCTTTTTTATTCTCAGAAATACTAGAATGGCTTCACACAGTGTTCTGAAATGAACTAGTTGGAGTGGGACACTCAAGAGGAACCCATTGACCTGCATTTTTATTTTCTGCCCCGAGTTCTCCTCGTTTTCCACACATATTGTTACCCTCCAGTCCTGTTTACCACCTGCCAGTAATTGAAGAACCTGTTTGTGTTGCACAGGGAGGACAAACTGGCTCCTGAATATGTGCATGCAGCAGAGAGTGCTGTGAAATTATACCAGGCTGAGGCTTAAAAGCATGCAGATGATGCCTTTAGATTCAATTTCAGCAAGACTGATCCAGTTCTTGGTTTTCAGAATTGTTTTCATTATTGCTTGATTTTTGGCACTGTTGTACGCTGCCCCATGTAATTAAAACTAAAAACTTTAGAGTTGCCTTCAATGCTGAATTATAGACTAATTTAGGGCTTGGAGTTAATTTTATAAACAACTATTACATTATGGTTTTCATTTTCAAGGGTATAGATGGACTAGTACACGAGCAAAAAGCTAAGAGAGAGTAATATTTTTGTTGTTTTTTCTTCTGTATTTGTGGAACATTTGTTACTTAAATAAAATTATATGGAACATCTAAAATATATCAAATATGCTTGACTAAGAACTCCTGATATTAAAAATGTCTGTATCTTCTAAGAAGAAAAAGAAAAGACTTAAGTATATGCGTAATTGAATTCTGCTGGATTACTCATATGAAAAAGATTATTCATTATTTTAAGTGTTTGCAAGGTTGATGTATTTCTGATTAAATATCCATGCTGGGTATGGTTTATAGCTTCTGCTGTTAAAATTGCACCAGTTACCTTATTTTCTAATTATTTGTCTGAAAGATTATACTCATACTTTGCATTCCATGATTTTTGCAAAAATGACCTACTAAAAGATCGTTTCATGAACTGTGCTACTTTGGGGGAGACATCAAAACTTTTTGCATATTAGTTAATGATGGGTAATATTTTAATTTGTGGTAATTTTGGAATTTTTGTATGAGGAAAAATATTGTCAGACATTGAAGACTCTTAGTGTTTTGCTTCAGTGGCTGTATAATTCTCAAAAACTATGTTGCTGCACATCATGGTGGAAATTTGTTTTACAGGTAACAGATGTAAATCTCCTGCAGCTGAAAGCACTGTTCATAGAAGGTTAAATTTATTCTACCTCGTACAGCAGAGCTGGCCTCTATAAATAATTTTATTATGTTCTTTTATAAACATTTTGGAAGAAGGAAATTTTTGGTTTAACACAATAATATATTGCATTTTCTCTACTCAAAGAATTAGATTGATTATAGTGGTATCTAAGATTGATAATACATAGATTTCTATTATGACACCCATTGTTTTAGTGCTAGACTGCAGAGGAATGCTTCCTTAAATGCATCATTGTATAAAATATTGACCTAGAGGACTTCATTATTCAAGCTGGAGAGACAGTCACTACTTAACAGTAATAAACTGTTTCTGTGTTACATCGAGAATACTTCGGAAAATATGAGAGTTGTCAAATCTCTTGAAAATCCTGTCTTTATAGTACACATGACACTAAAGCTATGGCTGTATTTTCTCCTAATAAAAGCAAAGGCACAGACAGATGTGAAGGATATCACGGTTTACTGACAGGAAACTAAGAAAAATGAGTACTTTGTTGAGGAACAGAAAAAGACACAGGCCAATGACCTTGGAAAGCTTTAATAGATACAGCTTGCTTTTTTTTTTCTTTTTCCTTTTCTAAATTTTATGTTGACTGATAGAGAAAATATAGGTAATGAAAAGAAGTATAAAGTTAGCATGCAAACTTTAAGTGTATGAATTAAAATTCACTATTATATTAAAAAAAAAAAAAGAGGTGATCAAATG
>VZTM01026357.1:1551-19986 GCA_013400555.1 Jacana jacana | reverse complement strand
AGCTCTCAAGTACAGCAGGAGTTTGTTTAGCCTTCTGTGGCAAGCCATGTCAAGCTCGAGCACAGGTATATTGCATAAATGTTAACATCCAAAATGTCTCACAGAGGTAGCTATACGCTGAATCATCCAGTTGGAGAGGTCCCAAGCCACCGTTTATTTACCTGCACTTTTTTACAGACATTTGATGTTTTTGCATTATGTGTAACCTTTGGTTTTTTTCTTGTTTATTTTCATTTATATTTTTTTTTAAAGTATATTAACAGGAAAAGACTTGGCAAAGATTGATGAGGCGTGACAGGCATAGGAAAATAGACAATTCCAAGGAAGAAATTCTGTTCTACAGCAAGAGTTAGAGAAATTGCATTAAAAAAATAAGCGTAAATTTTATTATTTTAAAGCATGAGGGAAGATAAGTTAGAATCTGTCTTTCTAATTTGTGCTATTTCCTCATTCAGGTCCTAAAGGACTTTTGGAGAGTAACTGGATTGGATGATATAGGAAGCCATATGTATGTATCTAAACTTACATCCATATTACCCGGACAATTTAATATCGGCATTTGGGAAACATGCCTGTTTAACAAAGCANTGCCTGTTTAACAAAGCATGCGATAAGTTGCCTCATAACATGGAGCACCAAATTAAGAGAAAGACAGACATGTTGGTAAAACTGTTGTAATCCCAAATAAGTCATCATGGTTCTGTGAACCATGACAGGAGGTGGTAGGCATTCAGTAAGAGAAAGATGCAGTTACATTCTCTTCCCCTGTGAATCAGAAGGAGCCTCGTGGTCCCCAGGGTACTGCTTGTGAAAGGAGGTGCAATTCATTATGAATAAAAGTACTGCCACAGCTTCTACATCAGCCTGACTTCTAGAATTCAAAATTGTATCCCTGGATAAAAGTGTTCAAAAGCCAGATGATAAAATTAACTGTTTCTGAGGCAAAAGCCTTCACTGGACTGATATAATAGAGAAAAGCAACTGAATTGTTAGTTAAGAGAGCAAATGATAACCTCAACTCTTCCCATAACGCTCCTTGGTGCTTAATTCTAAATTTAAACAGACTGATTCATCTGAACAATCAAAGGCTTGAGAGATTGCTAAGAGTATGATATTGTAGCCTACATTTAAGAAAGAGGCAAGAAGGAAAAAAATCCAGTTTTTCAAGTGTTGTCTATTTTTGTGGTGAGAGAAAGGATTTCTTGAAAATAACCAGATGCTTTCTCCTTACCATCATACCTAGCTGTGATCTCGAGGTATCTTTTACGTTACTCCCTGCCACCTACTTTCTGGGGATATTTGAAGATATGGGAAGTGGAGAAATTTTCACCCTTTCAAGCATGCAAACACAGAAATACATTAAAACCAGAAAAAAGTCAATTGTGTGTCCGAGGACAAAATATCATCAAAGCAAAACTATTGGCTCCCTTGTTCCTTACGGTATTTGCAAAATTCAAATATCTCATAGTAAAGCCCATAGGCTAAATCCTTCTTTTGGTGCTGCCACCAAAAATAAATAAATAAATACAGAGCACCTCTTTGTAGACCAATTCAGTTATTCTGAGAGTTCTTTTAGGAACAATTTTAATAAAACTGAAATCATGTGGGTTTTTTTTCCTTTTTAGCTGATGGCACTTCATTCCCTTAAGGTATAACTGAAGTTCCTAGCCCTCAAACTCCAGAAGATTATAATTAAAATGCAGCACATCATCTTCAAAATCTGTAATTGAAAGAACTTTTGATGCACTAAAAATGAAGTTCAGGTAGATTAAGGAATCTAAGGGGAATTGGCAGCACAATCCTTTCAAAATGCAAAAAAAGCTGGTCTGTTTTCTACATGTTGCTTAAACCCAGAGAAAAGACACTCAGTATTAGGTGAGGGCACTAATGGTGACTGATTTAGATTGCGTCCTGAGCTGCGTATGAGACTGGCAACATACAGGTAGTTATAGGTCTGAACAATGCAAATCTGGAAAAAAACATTCTGATGACATCAAATACAACAACTAAACAAGAGCTGCTTGTGTCACTTTTGCAATCAGATATTCAGTGGTAAAGTTAAGTCCTTCGTTCAGTGTGGTGTACAGAAACGTCTCTTTTTAAATCCATGTTTTGATGCATTGATTGAAAACAAGCACTTCACAGACTGTCTTAGAGTAAGCTTATAGCTGTCACTATCTCAGGAATGATCCAGCAAAGAGACTGTACTCGTCCTGGCACAATTCTTGGTTTTAGAAAAGCACAGGCTTTCTTGTGCTCTTTCACCATTTGGTGAGCCAATCAATATGAATTGATTAAGATGATTGATTTTACATGCAGAAGAATTTAATACGTATCAGTATTTTAAGTCTATGTTCCCAACAGATTTCATTCCTGATGCAGTGACAGTTGCTCCATCCATTTTCTAGGTATTTATTCAACATAGAAACCAGCTTTAATTAGCTCTACGCTCTGGATAGTGAATCAGAGGAACTAAATTCTTCAGTATGGGATCCAGAGCCATCAGGGTGAGCTAGCCATAATGAAACATGCAGGATGAGAGAAGGTTCTTGCCTTTCTCCTGTCCTCATGTATCTTATGAACGATGAAACTCAGTCTCCCATGTCCTGGATGAGTGCCTAAAACATTGATCTTCCCCCTAAGCAATGGCTTTTCTGAAAGCTGCGATCAAAGCTGTGCTTTATGTCAGGGCCATTTATGCTGGGTATGCGGAGAGAAAGTCTGACAGACCAACTACTTAGGGAAAATGCAAAGAGAAATTCCAGATTTTTTGGGTCTTGGACATCTCAACCACAAGCTAAATTGTACCAATTTTTAATTATTTTTTTTTTTAAGGTAGTGTTTCCAGGTTTTTTTGTCTTGATTTCCAGAACTGTAGGGAGATATAAGTAATGCTGGTTTATGTCTGTGCAATACCATGACATCTACGAGTGTGTCTCCAAGCTGTCCTCCTGTTCCTGCAGAGCCCTGCTGGCTTTACATGGGGGAAGACGAGTACTCACATTTTTAAAGACAGCCATGAGATGCAATGAATCGAAGCATCTGACAGCTGGCCTGGTCGTAGCCTTTCTCTATCTAAAGTGGTTCAATTTTCAGTATAAACTGCACATACATCTGCATACAGAACACATTTTTTAAATGCTGCTGAAAAATGAAAAGGTGGCACAGAAGAACCACAAAGACACTATTTGCAGTGTCTAGCAGCAAGAGAAAAAAAGTACCCAATCTGTTGTACTGACTAACCTTAACTTTGTAGCAAAAGGCAGAAAAAGAGCCTATATTTGTAGGAGAAACAGAACTTGAACATTAGGCAAAGACGAAAGCTTAAACTAGATGTAAGGGTGTTTTTTGGGGTGTGTTTGCAGAGATGAGGGGAGAGAAGAGACAAATAATTTTGTGTGGGTGGAGGGAATTAATTATTAGACAAGTTATCACAGGCAATGGTGGGTACCAGAGCCCTCTGTCTCTTCAGATGACAACTGGATTACTCCCAGGAAGATGTACGTTATCCAAGAACAGGTTATACTTTGACCAAAAGCAAGTTATTGTGCTTAATACACAGCCTGAATGTTATTGTTGATCTCACAGAGAAGGTGATCTTTGGTAAATTTTAGTCATCTCAGGCCTTAAATTCCTTAGATATATTTATCCATAGTTCTGGTCTCCATTACATCCTTGGCAGAAGCAGACACTCAATTCTGTCAGCCCAGCCTTGGCTTGTGATAGAGTTTGTGCCATAAAGGCTCTGTGCCAGGATTTCTTCTGGTGAAAGCAAATGGAAAACAAAGCTGAATGTATCTGAGGCTGTGCAAAGAAAAAAGTCCAAACCCAAATTATGTATGTATTAAAGACTTATCACTATGTATCGGTAATAATTATCTGAGCACAGATCTTGAAATTAAAGAGGGGGTACTACTTCCAAATATCCATGAGGAATATAATCCTCATTCTGCGTGTAGAAAGATGGCCAGCAATTAAAGCACAGTCACTGTGACTAGACTGCACCAGGTCTAAAAAGGGAGACAGGTGGAAGGGAATGTAGAAATTTCCAGCATCAGCCCTCACTTTCCTCTTATTTTTAGAATGTACAAGGCATAATTATTACTTTCCGTAGGTGCCTAAAAGCTTCAGGGTTTTGGCATTTTACCATACCTGAGAGGCAATCAGTATTTTTGCCTCTGCCCAACTTAGCTGTATGGCAACACTATATATGGAAAAACTGGTGTCAGCCAGCCCAATACGATCAAACCTGAATCACAAAGAAAACCTAGAGAGTCATCTTTTATCGTACCACAACAAAGCAAGCTCTGAGCCTGATCTATGGCCAGGGAGGTCAAAAGAAATGTTCCTTTTGTGTCTTGGGACTAGGAGGCAATTCGGTCTTCTAGTAAGGTCAGATTCAGGCAGGCATAGCACAAATAAAATTGGTATCAAAGATGTTGCACGAGCCTTAAGCAGTATAAATATTTTTCTTGTATGTAAGAGAGAAAATCAGATCTGTCACCTCGTGTTTCTATAGAAAGTACTTTGTACTTTGGAATCTGTCAGCCTTTATTATGTCTCTTTGAGTTGGTCAGTGCAAACCCTTAAGCTAAATATTGACTTCTTACATAAAGCATATGGTGATATATGTAGAAGATGGGTCATCAGGCCAAGAAGCAATGCAGCCTGGGAAGGAAATCAATGGTGAGCTTCAGTTCTTCAGGGCATAGGATGGAGCCAGACATTTTGCTTGTGTAACTCTGTGCCTTTCATTTTGGAGATGTAGGGAAAGTAACTATTTCTCCAAATGTGGTTGTCACATCTGAATGTTGTTGATTCTTTAATGCCCGTTATCCTTGACTGCTGAAATCAGTGTGTTTTAATATCAATGATAGAAAGATTAAGCCTTCAGATGAAAACTATTCCCCCATCTTTTGTTTATTTTTTCCCCCTCCTCAGCAATACATCTACTTTTAAGCAGCTAAATTTATGGGATACGTTTTTTCCCACATTCTTGGATCCTTCTTACAGTCTCTTCCAGTCTCTGCATGGAAAGTAACATGATCTTAATTTGCCTGAAAGCAATCATTATTCAGCTATAGGTATGTGTGCATACATACATGTGCATATATATTATATGTCTATATTTGTACAAAAGCCTCTTAATCCTCTAAAAGAATATCTCCTACTGAAAATCTGCTCTGTCTATTTGCCTAATGTGCTATAACAATAGAAATATATAAGGATAATGCATTTATAGACAGTACTACTAAAGGTCAATTGCAGACCTTTATCATGAGAATAGCAACCTGAATAATTTCTCTTTGATGTTTTCTTGATTTTGATAGAGCTACACAAAATATATATTCTGCATCTGTGACAGTCAGAGGTCTTTACTGGAGTCTGGCCCAGATTCTTTAATTTCACATTATAGATTTATCCTTTATCAACCCAAAAAGCCGAGCCACCTTTTGCTTTCAGGTAGGGAGGAAATTGAGAAAATATTGTCTCCGTTGTCCTTTTCCATTTTTGATGCTCAGATAGAAAATCATGCTTTGGCATTATGCATTTTAGCTCATCCTACTTAAAAGATCTAAGGTAATTGCAAAATACAATTCAATTTATTTTCCCAGTACACTAATGGGACAATAATAAATGAATGGCTATTTAACAAGAAAGAATGTATCTTAAAGAATTTGGTTTTCATAACTTGATTTAGATAGGTATCATGCACAGCATTTTCCAGAGCAGATTTAAACTGTTGCTCTCCCTGGATTTCCAAACACTGCTTTTCTTTCCTTTTTTTTTTCTCTTTTCTCCACAGGGATCTGTGTGAATTAGAGATGCTGGGATGCTGGAGAAGGAAAGGCAAGATTTGATCCTTTTACAGGGTTTTAGTCCTGCAGCAGCTGTGGTGCAGAACAGTGTCTCCTACGCAGATGCTGTGAGTGCAGTGCACAGCCAGAGGTAGGCTTCAGAGAGGAATAATTCCTCATCTCCTGGGGACAGTGGGAAATACGCAGGTACCTGATGGCTAGACAGGGAGGCTAAATATTGGTACAGCTTTCTATACCCTTTTGAATAAATCAGCAGATTTTGGTGTTATGGTATGGCCATACACACAATGTATGGCTGAGTAAGAACCCAGTGGATGAGAACCTGCACCTCGCCACCAACCTCCTGTAGCACAACTTCACTTGGAAGAAACTTTCCAGACCATGGTGGTGCTGCTTATTTCGCAATAAATGGAGCTTTTCTTGACCCATGGGCTGCTGAAACCCACCTGAGCCTGTGGCTGGGTACTGGAGATGTCAGGGTGGTGGGTGAGTGCTTGCATGGGGTTTTTCTAGCTGAGCAGTTTGGGAGGAGCTCATCTACCTTCCTGCATTCTGCAGTCAGTGGCAGTCCTGGATGTGCTGAGGAAGATGAAGGCATGGCTGTAGGAGTGTGTGGTCCTGGTCATTGGTTCCATAGCTGGAGAAGGAGGTCTGACCCACCACCACTAATCTGGAGGCTGAGCTGTCACCTGGTGAGGCTGGGAAACCAGCCTGGAACCAGGCTGTAAGTTAGAGACTGGTATCTCATTATATTCTGGTCCCCAAAGACTCTCAATATTCTGAATTTATGAATCTATTACTGCTTTCCACTTAGAAATGAGGGAGAGTCATTTTTGCAGACGTGCACAGCCCAGGGAGGTAATTAAGCACCAGCCTCATTTTAATCAATGTGCTTAAGTAGCTTTCTTATTCAAAACCATAATAGTAATCTACATATGCTAGGCATTACTTCCATTTTACTTCATGGAGTAGTTTTAAGTTCAGGAATTCTTATTGTGGCTTTTTTTTTTTTTCCCATAACCATGTTTAATTTATTTTTAATCATTTGTTGCCTTGTATCCCACTAATTTTGAAACACGCAACTGTAAATACATGGGAATGATACTGCAATTGAGAAGTAAATTCACTGTGATTATCCTTCTTGATAATTAATTAAACTAAAAAATTCCTTAACATAGCTACATATTTTATAAGTATAATTTCCAGGAGTGGAACTCATTATCTACATTTTATTTAAGCTGTGATAATTTTCAGTCAGTAGTTAACCTTACAATTACCTGATTTAGTTGAAATTATAACCATCAAAAAGCATATGTGGTATAATTAGAGCCATTCTAGAGTTATTGCAGAGAGGGTAATAAATTACTCCCCATGTCCATTTAGAATAATAGAAGTAACAGGACTAATTTTCAGCAAGGGAGATTTAGGTTTGGCTTTGAAAGAACTTTGTAATGCTGAGAACAGCAGTAAAAAAACCCCAAATCTCTGGACTTTCCACCACTGGAGATCCCAGGTTAGACAAGCACCTTACACCTAGAATCCCTTTCACAACATGTTCAGTGCTTTTCTGTTTTTGCTTTGAATTGCCAGTTGTGTTGTCATCGTTTGTACAGTTGTTTTTTAAAGAAGTTTTAGGAAGGTTCATTGTGCTTTTACTTTATTAAGGGTTTTTCAAAACATATATTTACGACTAGCAAGAGATTCTTGGCAGCAGGTCCGTTGATGTTTTTTGGTTTCATCTATATGGAAATTTTGAGATTGTAAATTTTTTGGTGCTGTGCCTGCTTAGTGAAAAATGTTTCCTAGAGATGTTATTTTAGTGGAGACTTTTAGCTGATCTTTTAGTCTCTGTACCTCAGTGATGTGCAAAGAATATGGAGAGATTTTGCCCTTTATTTAGTTTATACTGTTTACTGAGGAACTTCCTACTGGCACCAAGGGCTTCAGAGTGAAAGCACTTAAAGAATAAGGCAGCTACTGAAATACATACACATTATTATTAAAGACATTTGTATGTTCAGAGTATCACTTTCCAGGTTGCTTATTTTCCCCAGGCAGTATTTTTCACATGTAATAGATTGTCCTATTGTTTCTTTTCTGTTCTCTTAAATGGGTATCACAGTGTTAAGGCAGTAATTATAGAATAGAAGCAACAGGGGAAAAAAGGAAGATGAATTTCCACTTAGGTAAATTGTGGTTCTTTGGCAGTTTTCTGAAAGCTTTTCAGGTTTTTGCATTATGGAAGTAATTCAGAACAAAACAGGACTTGATAAGGTTTCTTTTGTGCAGCGCTGACAATGCATCTATTCGCTGCAGTTACCAACATGTGCCAAAACTAGTTGCAATAAATAGCTGCCTTTTTATAAGACAAAATGTAAGAATAGGATTGTATTAGTATGCAAAGTGCTTTCCATTTATTCGCTAAACACTTCCTGAGACTTGTGTCTCTAGAGATTCTTTTACATTTAGGCCAGAAGAAACTCAAATACTTGAAAGTTCTCAAAGTACCAAATGACTTACGAAATATCTTGTAGTATATTAGAAGCTTGTAAGTATAGGATTATACTGCATCTATTACAGGAAGTAGTGTACACTTCAAAAAAAAGCTACTGTTCTCTAAAACAAAAATAAAAATTAGGATTTCAAAATAAACTATTTAGGATTAAGCCTAGAGTCTCGTAGAGTTTATTGTGTATCAGCACATTAATCAAGACCATTATAAACAGACAGAAACATTCAATGGCTGATAGTGACAGGTTTCCATTTGCTGGTGAAGTACCAGAAAAGGGTAATAAAGAGAAATACTATGAGGTTTTATGATTATGTTTAGAGCATAACTGGGTATTCTAAAATATTAATATTTTTGATCCAAGGTTGAAAAACCCCAAAGACCTACAGAACTGTATTTTTTCTCAGTTATCATTTACCACAGGATATCTTTAGTGAAATTGGAAGTTTTCTATTTTGTAAGATGGCTTCTCATTTGTTTTGTGGAGTGGAAAGGCTGAGAAGCAAATTTTACTCTTTGCTGTGGCTGATGGAAAAATAGAATGATCAAAAAAATCCCACCTAAATTATGCTGAAAAAGACTTCTCTTCTTCAAGCACACCCAGGGTCAGATACACTGATGTTTGGTGATACTGAGCAGCATCTTGTTGTATGAATTTTGGATTCCGTGCAAAGAAACACCTCCAGGTCTGTCCCACTGCATCATTTACCCTGTATTTGTTTGCATTTTTGCCGGGCTTTTCTGTGTTTCGGTGCTCCAAGTTCCATTTAACCTAATTGTGCTTAAATTTTTTTTGATCCTGAAAGTGCCTCAGCCACAAAGATAGCAAAATAATATAATTAGGGGTGTGTTCATAAGGAAATGGATATAATTGCATTACTTGAGTCATGTGAAACAAGACTGCTCTAAGTAATATAGATTGCGTTAGAAGAAGCAAATCTCCCGTGATCAATCTCCCCTTATATTTTATTATGGTTTTTGGTTTTTTTTTTTTTTTTTTTCTTTTGTGATTACACAGGCAGGAAGAAAGGCCAGGAAAATATCACCCTTTGTTTGATATTCCATGCAAACAGTGGAGATCTTCCTTAGTCTCACGTGAGTCGCTGAGGGAAGTGAGCAGGCCATGGCCACCGTGGTGCCTGTGGCCGGGACATTGGTAATGCAGTTTGTAATACCCTGGTGCTCTCCTGCCAAAACCCTGCTGCTTTCAGATCAAACCACACTTCTCTGTGGCCATGCAAACCCTGCCCCTGTTTTGTGGTCCTTTCATGTTGGCGGATGGGACTCAGCAGAAGAGCACAGCCATGTCTTAGTGTGTCCTAATGCTTACGCTTCCCACAGAGACATCCTCTTACCTGTTTCTTGCAGGCTTTTAGCAATTCTCCCTTCTTTGTCACTTTCAAAAAAACCCCTTTTTTTCCCCCCACTTGTTGAGTTATCTGATTTTGTCCTTTTCTCCTTTCAGGTCCATCTTGCTCAGTTCACAGCAGCCCAGTTCTGTCTGTGGGTTCTTCCTCAGTGAAGCCCCACAAGAGCTATTTTTCACCTAAACAGAACTTCACTGGATCTGGTAAACTGCTGCAGAGTGTGTCTGTTTATGAATTGACATTTGCTGCTCAGAAAACACTTCACTGTAAAATCTCCACCAGACTATAGATCCAGCAGTACTTTAGATTTTGTTTTAAGGCTCCAATCTCGCTTCCAGGCCTTTCTCTGAGCAGGCTGGGGGAGAAGAAGAAAAACGACAAAGTTATCTTTGTTATTCCTTTTTTTGCAAGCAGAGAAAAAATCTAACCAAGGCAACAGAAACCCTGTTGAGGCCATTTCCACAGCCATGTATCAATGTAGGGTAATACATCCCTAACTGGTGTAAATACAGGAGGAAAATGCGAACTTCTCTGTATGGCATGGTTCCAATTTACAACAAAGAAACTGCTGCAACATTAATGAAAACTATTTCTAAGGCTGTTTACATGTTATGAAAATCCATCCTATGTCAGATTAGTCTTTTATAAGACTAGGCTCTGCTAAACAAATAAACAGACTTGTCACTGCTATATGAGGCAGGCTTTTAAAGTTCACTTTTACCGTCTTTCTTCAAATGCTGCCTGGTGTGAGAGAGTAAAACTTTGACATCATCTACATATGAGCCTAGCAGCAAACTATCTTTCTTGAGGGGAGTTGGGAAATTTTTAAAATCATGAGGATAATCTCATCTCAGTTGACATGCAAATTATGCAACCTAAACAGGGAAAGAGTTACTCCTTCATTTATTCTTGGAGAATGCAATTTGGTCTGCTGCAACTGGTGTTTTCCAAAAGACAAATTTCTGAAAATTATTAATATCTCTGGCAGAAAGTATACCAGTAATATGTGTAGAGCACAAAGGATGCTTGGAGTAATTTAATTCTGCTCAAAATTATTTTTTTTCATAAAAGAGAAGGGTAGATTATGGCACGTTAGTTAAGCCTTTACATATCCTAATGTAATGCAGTATATTCAAATTCTACACTCTGCTTAAAAAGGAATAAATTTGTATCTGCAGGTTTGTAAACCCTCAAGGCAGTGATTTAAATGAAAAAGTGACATTTTGGAATGGGGTGAAATTTTAAAATCCAAGCAAAAAGGAGATTCTGAGTTCTTAAAATTATGTTTTGCCCTGCCGATATTGCCGAAAGCCCAGAGGAAAAGCATTGATGGTTCTCTTTCTTTCATTTTTTTTCAAAGGACTTTGCTAGTCCTAAACTTTTAATACCAGTGGAATGGTTTAGCAGAAATTGCAGAAATTATTTTTTATTAAATAACATGTCTAGTTCAAAACAAACTCCACTGAAATGGTGCGTGGACCTATCTCAGCACTTACTCAGAACAAAGCTTCTCTTAATCCAGATGACCTGAGCCTTAGGATATTTTAATATTTTTTTGTATGAATCAATGGATTATTTCATCGGACATAAAATTGAAGGCCAGGTGCTTGTGGGATAGTCGCTGTTTTACCTGAGTTAATTAGCTACAGTACATATTTGTCAAAGAGCAGGTAGATACCCTTTTTAAAGAATTAAACAACATTAACAAATGAGGTAATAGGGGTATATCCCTTTCTTCCAGGTTATTGCTTTTGCTTAATAATTAATTATAGAAATGCAAATTCGAAAGAACACGCATGTCTCCCATAAATAAGAAGCATAAAAATGAAACTAAGCAATTGCATTTGCTCTGAGGAGACATTTATGTCCTGATTCATGTGGCAGCTGGAGAGGACCTTTCCCATTATTCGTGAATCAGGTAACCAGAGATTTTGTCTGGTGAAAGAGACTGTCCTTCTGCTCAACTCCTTAAAAAAAGAAGGTGCTACAGAGGTGTTTCTTCTTATGGCTACTTCCCTGTCATGCAGGTAGTCCAGAGAGTCGAACCACATAGCTGATTCTGCCTTACTGTCATTTACTAGCTGGATTTTTTTTTGTGTGTGCTATACATTAAAAACAAAATAAAATAAAATAAAAAATATCAAAATTTTTGATGCTATGAGGCACTCACTGCTCCACTAAGACCTGCAGGAATGTGATGGGGGGGGTGACTTACCCATGTTTCTTTCCAGGAGAAGGATTTGCAGCACTGGGTTCCCTCTGGCCTCACTTGGTTTGGAATAACTGTGTGCCCTCCCTCCACCTTCTGAAGACAACTGGAAATGAAGATCACAATCTACAGCTAGTGTTATATGTATTAGGTTAGTATTACCTTCCACTTCATGCCAAAATAACTGATTCGGCTGAGAAAAGATTCTTTAAGTTGAGGGATAGACAACTGATGCAGACAAATACTTCTCTTCAAGTGTGTCATTTTAGAAACCACTGGCTTAAATGAAATGATAGCAGCTATCAACACATACACATGCAGGTTTTCAGTTGTCTGCTCTTACAGCAAGTACTTTTTCGCTAAATGGAAATGCCTGGCACTTAGCAGGTATCCTCCACCAGGAAGGTTCCCAGTCTCTCTTGACAGAATCACAGACTGATATGTGGTTGGAAGGGACCTCTAGAAATCACCTAATCCAACAGCCCTGCCAGAGCAGATCCACCTAGAGCAGGTTGCACAGGAACATGTCCAGGTGGGTTTTGAATGTCTCCAGAGATGGTGACTCCACCACTTCTCTGGGCAGCCTCAAAGTGAAGAAGTTCCTCCTTTTGTATAGATGTAACTTCTTATGTTCAAGTTTGTGCCCATTACCTCTTGTCCTCTCACTGGACACCACTGAAAAAAGACTGGCCCCTTCCTCTTGACACACACCCTTTAAGTACTGTGTTGATCAGGTGTCGATCAGTTCCCCCCTCAGTCTTCTCCAGAAGAAAAAGACTCAAGTCCCTCAGCCTTTCCTCATAAGAGAGATGTTTTATGTCCCTAATGATCTTTGTAGCCCTTTGCTGTACCCTCTCCCTGTCCTGCTTTGGCTTCCCTTCCCACCATAGTTTCCCAGCAGGTCCACGCTGCAGCAAGAGGGGAGCAGTTAGTACCTGTGGCCCCATTGCTGGTCCAACCTATTCTTAACAGGGATCCCAGCTGCTCCCAAAGCTATGCTAACAGGCATATTTCTGAAATAAGAAATGTGTGGATGATGGAAAGTCATGGGGAAGGACCAGAGATTCATCAGCATTTGCTCCAAATCTCAGCAGACCCAGAAGAAACCGCAGATTTACCCAGTTTCATTCATGTGAAATTCTGTCAGTGTTTGCTACTAGATGCGTTTTTTGAATACAGCGTTCACACATTTTTCACAAGGGTAGTGTCTGTTCTGCAAGAGAAGGGAAAAGCATCAGACCAGTTGCCCCCAGAGCTGCTGCTGCTCCGGTGTCCCTCCAGTGGAAGGGAGTCTAGGACCAGCTCTGTTCATTTGCTTCCCTTCAACAAAGTTACTCCAGGTAAAAACTTCTGATGTTGTGTCTTCCTGATAAGTGGAAGACCCAAAGGTTTGCAGCCACATGCCAGAGGGAGATTGAAGTGAGTAACCTGGGCCTCAACATGTGTAAATGCCCAAACATGAAACCTGGCTGTTTTCCGAAGGGTCGTTCTCAGGTGCTGCAGCAGCAAACAGCATCACCCCAGGGGCACTGGAAACGCTGGTCTACTGTGTTTCTAAACTCATTGAAAAACAGAAAAGAAAAATTAATATTCTCAGTGTCTTTTGCTGTGTACTTCTCCTCGTTTCACTAAATCCAGTGGCAGATGTGCAAATTAATATTGGATCAAAACCTTAATAACTGTTTAATTTTTAAGGTTTTTTTTCCACTCTTTCCTTGAATGTTTTTTTCCCATTAGGTTTTCTAGATGAAGCAGCTATTACTGGGCACTGTAGTAATTATTTGGGATATAATGTATTTGATGTGGATTTTGGAGACAATTATGTGTTTAAGCACTGAACTGCAGAGAACATTTTGCTGTTGGATAGTGGGGGAAGAGATGGCCTTTCACGTGGTTTTTTGCAGCACAGAGGGCCACAGCCTGGCCCTGGTACCAAGCTGGGTGATGGTCTTTCCACTCTTTCCTTGAATGTCCGGCGATGGAAATTCGCTCACTTCAAGCTAGAGCAGAGAGGCAGAGCTCCTCTGCAGCTCCTCCATCATGGTGCTGGAGCACATCAGCTGGGCTCTGGGTGTGACAACCTGCTGAGGGCTTGTAGGATGTCTCAGTTACTCCTCGGAAAGGAAAATGCCTACAATCTCATTATTCTCTGTACCTTTGCTGTCTACTTACAGGTATGTCCTGCCTTTTTAAAAGCCAGCCTCTCCAGGTAAGAGCTGTATTTATTATGAGCAACACTTATCACACCAGGGTTTAGCCTGAGTCTGACAGCTACCACAGTGCCATGGTGATAAAAACTAGTCCTGGTCTGTAGCATGTACCAGCCAGTGAGACCTTTTAATTCTGCAGCTGGTACAGGCAGCCTAGGAGAGTTGTACAGGAGTCTGCAGATTCTTTTGCCCTTCACAGTCTCCCTACAACCAACAAGGTGATGTTTCTGCAGGGCTGTGCTGCACAGAGAGGAATTTGACATGGGCATGATGAGGATTATGTTTAGGAAGGTATTCGTGATTCTTGATATGCAAATGTGGATAAAAAGATGATACAGTAAATCCTCTCAAAGAGGAAACTTGGAAACTGCCAGGTTAACCCTAAAACACATAGGATTAAATAAACAAGTGCTTTATAACAATTTTATGTGTGACCAGAGGTATGAAACATGCAATGGTCTTTTAGGGGCAGTCTCTTTTTTTTTAGGCATGATGAGGTTTCTAGCTCATTGAAACAGAAATTAAGATGGGAAGATCTCTAAAAAAAAATAAAAAAATGTCACCCTAGCTACCTTGCATGCACAGTTTTTGCTGCATGCACAGAATTGCAGTGTAAATCCTTCCCCAGAGTGATTCTGATTTACACTGCTGTGTGAGTGAGGAGAATCAGGCCTGACACTGGGTTGTTGAGCTGTGTAGCTTTCACTGCTTTCATACAGAGAGTGTTGCAAAGTGCTTGTAATAGAAAGCCATCTCTCTTTTCCCAGATCAGTGCTCTGATTTACTACGCTGAGCATCCTGGAGAAACCTGTGATGATGACTGTAATGTTTGTGGTCCTTCTCTGCCATAGACCTGGTCAACCTCCTTTTTCTTCTTATTTCCCTTCAAAGGGCTTTGGGAACTATTCTGCACTTTCCAACCAAATTGCTTTTGTAAATGTTAACATTAGGGTTAGTGTCTTGAAATAATACTTAATTACTAAAACCTAAGTCCACGGCAAATGCCAAGCAGCTATACATCAACCTGACTGCTTCATTCCACTCTAACAAGTTAAGGAAAGGAGAAAGGACAGGAATCACCATAGTTTCATTTCTGCCCATCTGATTGCAGCACAGTGATTTCTGCTTTCAGATACCTGCGTAAGTTACAGTACTTCCATTTTTAGATAAACAGAGATTAAGAATCTTGCGTGTGAGATTGAAAAGGTGGCCAGTGCAATTTGTCTCAGCTCTACCAAATTTCTGTCATCATCAGTGCACCAAATGTAATTCCCCTGAAACTTTAGCATAAAAACCTGTATGAACCATGGAAATTCTAGACAAAAAGATTTATCATTGGGAAAAAGAAATAGAGTTAAGAAATTGAGATATTGTGGTTTCATGTTCAGCCACAGAAAACTGCTTTACTAGTAAAAATAAGCTTACTCTGCTTGATGAAAAGGTGTGTTCATATTTCCACCTGGCTCATGTGACCACTCATTAGTCAACGTATTTGTTCTTCATCTGCAATTTTTTACTCCCTCTGTGTTAGGCTTTTCTGAAGAGCAGAACCTCCTGCAACCTCTCCGATTGAATTGCAAAGTATGGCAGTACAGCCATGTTGACTGCAATGACCTCTGCTTTGAGGGAAAGAGATAATTGGGTTTCCAAATTCAAAGCTGCATCTAACATCAATCAGTTGTCAAATTTCATTAACTCTCACACCCTGGGTTCCGGGAAGATTGACTGTACATGCCTTTATGGTTGGAAAAGCACTGAAACTCTGACAAGCCTTGATAACCAAAGGTGCTCAAGAGAATGTCTTTAATAAATGCTGGCTTGCTTTTCTACATGGCCCAGATTTCTTCAAGTAAAGACTATTATCCCATGCCATAAATACGTGTATATATATAAAATAAGTATATATATGTGTATGTTGGTATAGATATGGAGAGATGTATATCTTTCTAGATATATATTATATATATATATACACATATATGCATGCATATATCCAAGTATATATCCATTAAAAAAAAAATCCCCAGACCTTCAAAGTCCCCCTTGAAAAGGAAGCCTCCTACAAGTTGCCAGAGGAATGGATTTTTATCATGGATCAACAAGGTTCAGGTGCTTCTTGCTTTAGTATGCAGAAAGGGCCAGAGGCACAGATGTGTTAAAAACAGGCTAAGAATACTCCTCAGGCTTAAAAGCATACATTGCAGGTGGGTAGAGATTTGCAAAACCAGTTACTGTCATTCTATTGGAGCATATGCATAAAAACCTCTGATGTGGTAGGATTTCCTACTTGTTATATTGTTTTGTTATCAGCTGCTTTTTAAAAAAAAATAAAAGGGTGATCATGGATATGTTTTACACTGGGGTGAGCAATCGACCTTGGGTAGATTTGTCCATAATGAAAAGAGCAGTAATGGTGACTCTAATGTGAGGTTTGCTACTGTGTCATTCTAAGCTATGCTGAACACAGCCAGGCATCTGTTACA
The DNA here is from genome assembly GCA_013400555.1 of Jacana jacana. Classification (NCBI taxonomy): domain Eukaryota; kingdom Metazoa; phylum Chordata; class Aves; order Charadriiformes; family Jacanidae; genus Jacana; species Jacana jacana. The sequence continues at coordinate 3,389 of VZTM01026357.1, read as the reverse complement.
GTCAAGTGGATTGCTCGGTCCTCTCCTACATACCAGATGCCAAGGGTGACCTCTGCTCGTAATGTTAACATAGCAAGCCCTTTATTGATACAAAAGTCTTTATCAGGTCCCTTATTACTAACTGTTGCCATATAACTCCTATTTCCATGACAGATGCAAGGCATCTTATGTAGTGTATAGAGTCAAACATATTCCCTAGACACACACCTTATTTCCCCTGAAATTATGAAATTATATACCTTGGGCCAGGAGTAAAAATAATTCAAGACTTTGGAATGAAAACACTTACGCCAGCTTCAGTATCTCGATTAATTAATGTGTTTCTAACAGTGTAAGTAGTCTGTTGTCATGAACCTGAAAATGTCTTTATTTGCTGAAGCAGATAACCAGAACAAAAATGTAGTAAAGGGTGAATTTTATCAAAGCAAGCAAATGACAGGATGTTTTCAGTTTTCTCCTGCCTCAGTGCTGCTATCCAAATACTGATAGCTCGGTTCTTGGAATAGTGCTGGCCTCCAGCAAGAGATATTCACCGCTGATAATGGACATCTGTGGTCATCAAAGAACTTCTAGAGTTCTGAATGTGGAAATCAGGTGATGAGAAAATATGTCCTTTCATTTCCTAAAACAAGAATTAAGGAACCATAGTCCNATTTATGTCACCCAAAATCTTAGAACCTCAGTTGTAGACATTCTATACTTGGCTGTATACATGTCAGCTGAAGTCATTTTAGATTATAGTTATTTATGCTCATTTATGGCAATGGCTGCCTTTTTTCCCCTCCTGTGATCCATTCTTTCCCCAAAATTGTGATTTCACTTTTGACGTTCTGGTTGTTACTTACAGAAATATTTCGAAGGTTCATAGAAGCTAGAACACATTTGAAACAATCAATCCACTTGAAAATATGGCAAGTAGCATTTTTCTAGTAACTGCTGTGCTGCATAACCTTTCTCCTTTAGCCTTTTAAATCCTAAGAACTTAGAAGGAAAAAAGTCATAACTTGAAATAAAGTAGATTCATGATTAAGATATTCATTATAAATTCTAAACACATTGGTTATTTGCAAGGATTTTTTTTTGCTTGTTCCTAAGGCAGTAACACTAAATTAATGTGTTTGTGACATTTCTGCAATTCAACTTTGAATGAGACTCGTACCATATATTGCATTATAAATACTAACTTACATTAAGTCCCATGTGTGCCTCTCATGTAGAAATGAAATAGAAAGTATAGTCATTATTCACCTTAATTTGCAATATTTATTACCCTTGGTGGATATGAATGTATTCATTACATTCACAATAAATGACCTCTGGGTTTCAGAGATATGTGTTATGTTAGGAAAAACTTGCGAGGAGTAAATAATACTCTTCCCTTTCTCTCTATGAAGCTTCTATTTCTACAGTGCCTCTGTGGTTTTGGTGGGCAGTGAAGAAACTCTTTCTGTCCCCCACAGAAGGTCTGCTAGATTTGCCATTCTCCTTAAGGGTTGGCACGTTTGCTCCTCTGCAGCACTTGGGGTGCAGCCCTGCCTTTTCACAGATGGGATACAAATCATTTGTGCTCATTAGTTCCAGCAGGATGTGCAGTCTTTACACCTCTAGAGAAGGATTTCCCAATAGACATCAAGAAAGAAAATATTATTATATTCACTTTACAGCAGAAAATAAAGTGATAAAGTGACAAATGTGAGGTCCTACAGCAAGTCTGCGGCAGACTAAGGAAGCAGACCTGAGTCTTTGATGGGGTATCTCTAGTGCCCCCATTAGTAGAAAAAGATATCCTCTTGCACTGAGTATTAGCCTGAATAAAGCAAAATTCAATCTGTATTACC
>VZTM01026324.1:1979-28740 GCA_013400555.1 Jacana jacana | reverse complement strand
AGTGCTTGGACTGACTACGTTAACATAGCAGTGTTGCTTTGATACTTACTCTCAAAGGGTATTTTCTTTGAAATCCTCATTTTCATACTATTGTACTGGCACGTAACTGGTATTTCATTTATGTGCAGTCAAACTTTTTTCTGAGCATCTCACAGACATTTACCTTGCAGAATGCCAAAGAATCAGGAAAGTAGTTTTAGTGTTCCCCAAATCGCAGAAGTAAGGACAGAGCAAAACAGTAACAATGCCCCAAGTCACAATATAAACTTATGACAGAACTGACAACAAAACCTGTACTATCCTGGCTAGCTCTCTAAGTCCTTAGAGGCATGTCATTAAGGCTGCTTTGCAATCAAAGGTTGCAGCAGGAAGAGAAACACAGATTCACTTTAATGTAGTTAAGAGATCTAGGAACACCAGCACGAATTTCAGCAAAGGCAACGCAAGTAAGCTATAGACTGTGAGCTGTTACTTGTATTGCTAGGTTGCACTGATGTCTCCAGTGATGTAAAATCCATGCTGCTTACAGAAAAACAAGCAAAGCTAGGCCCATAAGGGCTGAAATTACCTGTCTGACTGCAGTTATACATAGCTGCAGTCCACTCCTACATGTTTGATGTGTACTTTACAAACAGAGCTTAAGCCGAGCTCTTCTCCAAGACTATTACTTATTTTCCATCCACCTCTCAGCGGAACAAGAATGAATCCATGAAGTAGCTTTTTCAACAACTGTTGTTTTTTCAAGTGTGTTGTTCTTGTCACATCCCAATCAGCATTACAGTAACTAACTAGTTCATTATGGATGAGCTATGAGTGGCTGTTGTTTAGTATCAGAGGGACACTATAGCAAATCCAATGAGCAAACAACTATCTGTCATATGGGCTGAGAAAGCAGCAATTACTATGCAGTTTCTTTTGGTAGTGTTGCATGCAGAAGCAGTTGTAAATGATACAACTTCTTGGAAGGATCATCAGCCAGGAAATTCCTGAGTGGAGAAAGTCCTGGCCAGGAAAGAAAGTCACACACAGTAGCTGCATGGAGAAAAAGGTCAGACTGACCAGATCTGAATGCATTGGGCTTACTCACCTCCCTGTCAGTGTTCATTCGCATTTCCACCACACATTTTCTCAGTGAGGTTTCTCTGGAGATGCAGCTGAGTGCTGGAGCCAGGAACACATTCCAGGCAAGAGGCTGCAGGCTTCTTTCTGTCAGTATTGAAAACACCACTGACAACATAATTCAAGTTTCAGCACATATCCTTCTGTTGTCTTACAACTCACTCTTCATCAGAAAGCATAACCCAAGAAAGGGGATGGGTGTTGAAGACATTTTCCTTTCACATATTCATCCATCTACAACATCAAACCCTTTAAGGGGTAGCTACACAGAGCTGGATGGCTTTGCCTTTGAACTAACTGCTGGCAAGCCAAAGGATTTGTTAGAAGTTCAGGTGATTTAAAGTCTTCCCCCAGAGACCCCATGGGCAGCTCCTAATTGGAATACAAATGTTTGACCTCTGTCACTCCTCAAGTGTTCCTGGTACACAGAGATGGACAAGGAAAGACGAAAGAAAGGAAGAAGTTTTGTGGTGATGGCAGAAGAAAGCTGGGGTCAACAGCCAAATCTCTTCTCATTTTGTCTCCACAGTCATCTTGCATACTTTTATCTCTTCTATCATTGTAAAGGGTGGGAGTCACCATTCATATGTAGAGTCTAAGGGAAAATCTGAAGTCAGATCAGACTTGTTTTGTTAGTGAAACTTTGGCTAAGTGATTTGAGCACAGGGCAAAAATGTCCTAAAAAGTAGTTTATCCCTGATTTTATACCTTTCCAGCAAAAGTAGTACCATTAACGCTGTACCTACCAGTACAGTTCTTCAGGTACCGCCTTCAACAACAATCTAGGCAGGCCCAAAAAACACAGTATGACCATTCAGAACTGTAACTAATGACTCAAGCAAAAGAGGACACTGGAGAAAGCCAGACAAACAAATAGCTATTGTCAATTTACTTACATATAAGAATTTTGGTTAGGGGATATAGAGAATAAATCATGACCCAGAAAGAACTGTGTGAAAACTTACTGTTTCTTAGTAGAAGACTTTGCTCTAGGCTGCTTTTGACACTATTCCTTCTCTAATGTAGGATTATAGGTGCATTAACAGCAAAATTGTAATTCATTCAAGTCTCCCAATGTCTAGGAATCATTTTAAGTGTAATTTGGGAATGTGTTGACAGCTTTATGATAGCATGGTACCCATTCAAATTATTATTAAACTCATACTTGCAGAGACTTGTGAAGAGAGAAGAATAATCTGCAAAAGATGATCTTGCAATTGTTCGTTTAGCAATTATTCATTTAGGAGCATCTTGCTGTGCAGTAAGGCATCAAATAAATTGGTGCTCACTAATTTGGACTCTATTGAGAACTAAGAATTGAGTAGCTCAGACTATCATTATGTCTGCTTTGATTGGGAAGGTTTTTGTTCTCACATGGTAATGGGTGGTTGTATTCCTTGAGCAGAGTGACACTATTCAAATATTTGCTGTGATGCAGAAGTAATTTCTTTTCTTTCTCAGTTACCTGTTAACCCTGTTACAATGAATATCCAGTCCGATTTTCTTGATAATGAGCAAATGCATCCAATCACCCCTCTGGCAGAAATGTGGTTACGATGGGAAGCAAAACCTCAGCTTTATTGAAATGTCAGGGTTGTATAAAAGCAAGTCCCATGGTTTATTGGCTGCCAAATCTGTCTGTATAAATGGCACAGCCAAGTCCCACGCTGGAGGACCTCAGGTTCAACCACAGGAATTCCCCATTGCAACACAGAGGATTCTTACAGTGTGGTTTTGTTCTGTTCACCAGCCAGTGGAGACGACATGAGACAAGGTTTCAGTGGTTGTTGGCATCCCCCAAACACTACCAGCAAACATGTTGCTTACGCCCAGATGCCTGAGATTTTTAACCAAGAGCTTTATCCACAAGCCTCCATTAGTTAAGGAGGATATGTGCTGTCTGCTGCTCTTTCAACAGAGGATTTCTCAGAATCTCTGATGTCATGGTCTTCTGGGGGAATGGAGAGGGAAAATTGATTTCTGCTAGGAAACTGTCCTCTGGTCATCAGTCCTTCTTTTAACCCCTAGATCTCTAAGCAAAGGGAAAGGCAAGAGCAGGGAGGAGGCTGCATAAGCCTCAGAGCCCCATTCAGCTGAGGCAGTCTTGTGCTGGTCCCTGGCATGGGTCATTACTGCTCAGCAATGCCTGCTTCTTCAAAGACTGGAAGTTAGCTGAGCTCATGACCATGTGTTGTGGCTGTCAGTTACTTCTAGAGGTCTTCCCCAACTCTGTCTTAACTCCCCTCACAGAAACACAGAATCACAGAATATCAGGGATTGGAAAGGACCTTGAAAGATCATCTAGTACAGTGCCCCTGACAGCTCTGGAACACCTAGATCAAGTCACACAGGAATGTGTCCAGACAGGTTCTGAATGTCTCCAGAGAAGAAGACTCCACAACCTCCCTGGGAAGCCCCTTCCAGTGATCCATCATCCTCACAGTAAAGAAGTTTTTCCTCATATTTAAGTGGAACCTCCTATATTCCAGCTTGCACCAATTACCCCTTGTCCTATCACTGGACATCACTGAGAAGAGCCTTGCTCCATCCTCCTGACACTTACCCTTTACATATTTATAAACATTAATATGGTCACTCCTCAGTCTCCTCTTCTCCAAGCTAAAGAGACCCAGCTTCCTCAGCCTTTCCTCATATTGGAGATGCTCCACTCCATTAACCATCTTGGTAGCCCTGCCCTAGACTCTCAAGCAGTTCCCTGTCTTTCTTGAACTGAGGGGCCCAGAACTGGACACAATATTACAGATGAGGTCTCACCAGGGCAGAGTAGAGGGGGAGGAGAATCTCTCGACCTACTAACCACACTCCTTCTAATACACCCAGGGATGCCATTGGCCTTCTTGGCCATGAGGGCACAGTGCTGGCTCAGGTCATCCTGCTGTCCACTAGGACCCCCAGGTCTCTTTCCCCTACACTGCTCTCCAACAGGTCATTTCCCAACCTATACTGATACCTGGAGTTGTTCTTGTCCAGATGCAAGAGTCGACAGTTGTCCTTGCTATATTTCATTAAATTTCTGCCTGCCCAACTCTTCAGCCTGTCCAGGTCCCACTGAATGGCAGCACGGCCTTCTGGTGTGTCAGCCACTCTTCCCAGCCTATGCAAGTAGTCTGAGGAAAAGCATGGATTTTCTATCCTAATATTTATTTATTTATTCATTTGTCTATTATTCATTCCATTGCAATTTTATAGCTGCCAGCTGGCTCAGATTGAGAGCCAGCAAACATCCTGGGAGAGTTTCCAGCCTCACTTCTTAGAGCACATCATCTGCTGCTCAGAAATTTCTTGAACAAGGTTTCTTCCAGCTCATAGGCTGTGGGTGAAGCACATGGGGAACACACCTCTCTCTCCCGGTACCCCTGTAACAGATCTGAGTTCTTTCCAAACATCAACTCATCTTTGCGCTAGTACTATTAATGTCCCTTCCTTCATTCCAACTGTGAATACAGTGGTAGCACTTGACTGCAGGCTGCCACACCAGCAAAATGAGAATCATCTTGCTATTTCTACACAAATTGATTTAATTCCATTATTATCACCTGCTATTAGTAAAAAGCCTCAGTAGAAAAGCCTGACACTTCCTTAAGCTCCACCAACAGCAAAGCTACTCTTCTAAGCCTACATTACAGAGGATAGGAATTTCACATGTCTAGACTGCTCTGTGCAAGAATTTCACAAGTGGAGAGCACTGTAATTCAAATACCAATCAACAGTGCAATAAAGTAGATTTGAAGTATGGTTCTGACCAAGTAACATTATACAGTAACTTTTCTCCAGAAATTGAGACTGGAAATGCAATCAATTCCCAGCTGAAACTGATCACAGAGAGAACACTTACGTGTTAATAGGACGATTTGGTTAGGAATGCATCACTAATATTGTCAACTGTAATGTGTGTTCAACAAAATCAAACCATGAGTGGTTTTGGTAGGAGTTATGCTGTATAAAGCACCTTCTTCACTGGCAGAAGTATATACACCATTTGAGCTCTATTTATGATTTTAAACAATTGGGAAAGTTTGTGAAAACCCAGGTGTCTCAGCCATTTGAGGTTATATTTAGGCATCAAAAAAAGTAATCTGACTTCTAAAGGTGCTTAGCAAAGCACCTCCAACTGCAGTCAATTAGTGGCATATATAATTTCAAAGTGCATCCTGACCACACACAAACTAAAAATGCAGTTGGCCAGATTTTGAGGTTGCACATAAGCTTTAATACCAGTTGAGAGCCCACCCTGATATTTCAAGAGATTTTTTTGCAAAATACATAATTATATATGTTTTTAGGTGAATCTCAAGCCCTGGTTGTATTATTCAATGCCTTCTTTCAAGTAAAAGACAAGATCATCATCCAGAGGAGCTGCTTGTCCATTTTTCATTCCCGGCTTTATTTTCAATTTAAATGTTTCAGGCCTTCAGCACTCATGAATACAAACTGGTTGTAGTGTATTCATGTCTATGGTGTAAGCATGATCATTCAGTGAGCTGAAAATATTACCATTAAGAAGAAAAAGAAAGGATTTTTGTGTGATCTAAAAGCATCATGACACAAACAGAACCTGCACTGGATATTATAGAAACACAGGGAAATAAGGCCCTTCAGAGAAATTACTTCACTGGTCATCAGAGAAACAGGAACAACCACAGATTTTCCCTTAAAGCAAATCTCTCTGTTTGTGCTTATTTATTCTTTATCTGTAGAAAAGAGATACAGCTAAATTTAAGAGACATCATTTTAGTACTCACCTTTGGAAAACAGTTTCTAAAAATGAAATTAAACATATAGTTCTGAAAATACATTCTGGTGCAGAGGGTCAAGGTTGACAAACACTATTTTTTAATGAGAAAAAGACCCTACTACCTAAATCAGGCTTTGCAACTTACAGCTTCTCCTACACTTAAAAGTCCTTTTAAGCTAAGTGATCAGGCTGTAGAAGAAAGAAACCATTTCATTTACCCTGCTTCTGCAGTAGACATCCACCTGTACCACTTCAAGCAAAGAGGATGTGGAAAACACCCATCTACCCTGCAGAGCCTCTAAGCTGAAAACTCCTAGCAGTTTTTCTCTTATAGTATTCTAATAAAAAATCAGAAGGAAAGGGCACTATCTATCTCACAATACCATATTTTCTTCGAATTCCAAACATAAACCATATGTACCTTCTATTGCTTCCTTTTCCGTTGCATTCTTTACAGATGTTGTATCTCTAGAATACTCTCAAAATAGTCACTCTGTTTTGATTTTTTTTTTCAGAAATGTGTTTTTAATTTTTATCTCATTTTTCCTGGAGTTTAAAGGGAAGCATTAAAGATGATCTAACATAATGACTGTGCATTTTGTAAACAAACACAGAGAGAGGAAACATGTTGGCAAATAATAATGCAGGCTAGAACATAAATTGAAGTAATTTTAAAACCAGTATGAAAATATAGTTACAGCTTCACAGAAATCAGTGTTAAAACCAAATTCTGTTCAAATACAATTAAAATTTTCTAAGTTGTATGATCAGACTGGCATGCCCCATACACACAGCAAAAGTGTATTTCCAAATATTTTCAGCCATGTTAAAAACAAATTACTCCAGAAGTAAGGAGAATGTTGAAGGAAATGGGATTACTGGAAGAGATGTGGAAATGGTCATGCTGACTATCAGAATCTGGTAAAAGACAGGGACTATTGTAGGGAGAAGAGCTCCCATGCCAACTCATGAGGACAGACTAAGTGGGGAAAAATACTGTATTAGGAATGGTTTAGATTATGACAATTTTTGTAAGTCACCAAGTTGCAAAAGCTATTTTTCTTAATTGGCACAAAAGTAAAACCTTTCAAAAGTTTTTGTGAAATTCAATGGCAAAGAAAGCTGCATTTTCAAATAGAAAATATCAAGTGTTTAATTCAGGTCCCTCTGACACTTTTTCTCTCATCAGAAAGCACCAATAAGACCACCACCTCAAAACTCTTCATTGAACATTTTATTGTAAATAATGGGTGCAAATGTTTGTACTTTAAAAAAACCAGCTTTTTAGAAAAACAGTAATACACTGTAATACACAAGAATAAAGTCTGCAACCCATTTAGCGAATGGAAGCGAGGAACCAAAAAGGCAAATGGCTGCTTAAGGTCACAAAGAAAGTCTTTTGAACCCAAACCTCCAAACAGTACAGTGCTTCAGTTACAAGAACAAACATCCTTCCACTGTCCCCAAAACTGATGAAAGTGCTGGAAGTACACATAATTTTTCTCAAAAGCTGCCAACTAGTGTAAGAATTATCACTTGCTGCTAAAGTGTTTCAGGTGTCTCTTTAAGAAATGTTTTATTTATGCTCCACAAGAGGATTAATCGCTAACAGGAGGTCAGCACCAAAACTGCACCACCAAAATGCCTCTGTGAGTGTAAAGAAAGATTTAACCATATATATTTCTTGAGGGTACAAGGACATAAATGTAGAGTTTGACCTCAGTTGTGGTAATGGATGGGAAACTTGAAACACAAATGTTTCCTTACCACGCTGTTTACTGACATATACCTTGCTGAGGCAGTCTGATTTTAAAGTATACTGACTTCTTAGGATGAAAAGCACAAAATGTCCCAGGTACAGATGGCTTTAACTCGCTATCTGCTTCACTCTTGAGGCTAAGTCTAGTAAGATTGTTCCTAAGACGAATAAGCAAGAAGTCCTTCAGCCAGCTAACCTGGAGTAACAAATTATTTTCCTCTGCCTGACGTGAATATGGTAGACTTCACCCAGTAGAAGGGTTGGGGTGCAGGAGACGAATCCTCAGTTGAGGGCTACACTGCAGTCCTGTGTGAGGCTGCAGGATGATATCCCTGCATGTCAAAACCTGACTGAGAGCACTGGGCTTGCAAAACAGCAGCCCTTACAGCTGAGCCTGCACTGAACGAGGTGGAGAGGTGAAGCAGCCATCAGTGGGCAGAAAGGCCTCTTCTCCATAGAACACAATGCCTGTGGCAATTCCCGCACCCCAGGTCCTACCCATGGCACTGCACCTGCCATTACAGGCTCACTGAATGGACTCTGGCCCAGTGACTCACAGGAAGCCACACTCAAAGGATTCGTTAGTTGACAGAATGTCACAAACGGCAACAGAAGTCCTAAATTCTCAGTGCTAGTCCCTTCTTCTTTGCTCCCTGGGCATGGTCACTCTCTCTTACCCATTTCATGCCATCCAGGTCTAGCGACCACCAATTTCAAGAGCAAAGGACAAACATTGCTGACCAACCTTCATGTATAGAAGTGTTTCCTAGGTGGCAAAGCCTCCTTCCTTGTTCCTACAGGACCACCTTTGTTTCAAAAAGCAAACCAGTTACAAGATTTCCTGCTTGTCCACAGGAAACGTGTTAAATCCTGTCAGTACAGATTAGAGCCAACTGTTGAATTATTGGCAGCACATCAGTCCATGATACTACTGGAAGCTCTGTTCTCCATCTTAACCATGTATTTGGTCAACTTATCAAGAGGTAAGTCTAATTTTCACAGCTTTAGGCTTACTATACTACATTATATCTAACTGCCAGATATAAGATCTAACTACACCTACACTTTCTGTGTCTTGTAACTTACCTGCATGTAATTCAAGCCAGGAGGTGTTTGTAAAGACATATAATTTACTGTAGGATTCCAATCCACTGTGTTTTCCCCAGCCAGACCACCATGACAGAAGTCTTCAACTATTCTTCCTATGTTATGGAAGTCCTCTTCCATCCCAAATTTTGCCGTTCAAATTCAATAACATCTCCCACTGAAATCACAGTTGCTTTTACTGAGCAAAGGTTATGGGGTTCAGTCCAGGTTTGCAAAAACATCAATGTTTTTTATCTGAGCTAATTAGAGGGAAGAAAGAGTGTTTTGAATTGACCCTCATGATGGCTTTTTCTTCAAAATGTTTACCTGCTTGGAACTCATGTGGCTTTTATGTTTCTGTGTACTAAAGAATCTGTTCAGCAGCTGGGAATGCTGTCATTTTGTGAAATTGTGTTCATGCAGTACACTACAAAAAAAGAAACTAAATGGGTTCATGGGAACTTATTTTAGATTAAAGAAAAACAAGAAATAGCCTTTGAAAGACCATTTGGGGGAAAAAGCAGAAGACTGCTTTTTGTATGCAGGAAAACTTGATGCTATTTTCTTTAATTTCCGTGAACAAGTCATTTAAGCTTTTTTATCTCCTGTCAGCTCTGCAGAAGGCCAGACCTAGGAAAAAAATCCAGGCCAGCAGGCAGAATGTCATTTTGATTGCACAAACTTGATTAAAAGCAGAAAAATTAAAAGACTCTAAAAGTAGAGAGAACAGCAAAAAACAAAGCAAAAGACAAAAACATTGTGCCAAGTCTTGGCAGTGAATAATGTTGCAATTTTAGTTCAGGATCAGCAGACAGTCAAAATTCTAAAAGTGGGCAAATTAACAGAATTTGATCTTCATTGGAGATGAGGACAAGACATATGGAAAGACATGGAACCACATTTGATCCAGTCAGATGTGTGTTTCCCTCATGAGAAAGTGGCACAGAGCAACAGAAATGTCACAAAATCAGATTAGATTTTGGATTGAAACAACAGAACAACTGCTGGTTGTCTGGTCTTTACTGGTTTTGGAATCTGAAAACCCAGAGACACACTGAGCAAGCGGGGCTCAGACAGTGATATTGGAATTGGGATTCCCTCATTCCCAGATCAAGGCTTCAAGGACATCAGAAGCTCTGGTTACAAGACAGAGAGAGCCTGGGCAGATCAGGGGCAGTTGAAGATTTCATATTTAAGCCTTGCTTGTCTTTCCTAGCCCAGCAGCACTTGCAGATTATCACCAATTCACATGGTCTCACATTTATGCCTGTGAAATAGTATATCACAAACTTTCTTAGATTAGAAAGAAATGGCTGAGTTAAAATACTAGAGAGGACAGCTGTATTCCATCTTTCTACACCGATTTTCTCTCATGGCAATTCCAGATAGATGATTCCACTGTCAGCTCTCAAAGTGCTTTACTAAACAGATAGCCGACCACTGCTATAGCAAAAATCATGTTGCTATTAGCATTACTGTTAATTTCTGCCATGAAGCAACAGCCACTGTAAGGGACAGATTCTTCCTTATCCCACTTGCAGCCCAGAGCAACAAAGAGCAAAATGCAAAGCCATATGTGCCAAAGGAATTCACTTATAACTGCAGAGTGACATGATTTTTCCTCTGAAATTAATGTTGGAAGTTGTTCTGACGTTGCAAGTTGTTTTGTCAAAATCACAAAGGAAGCACTGCAACTGCAGTTCCCAGAGAAGGGTGTTGTGTGGGGGTGTGTGTATATCTGGCATGAACACACGTGTATGTAGAATGGAAGATGCCTGGCTCCATGCCACTATATGTTATTTACCTTCACAGGCATCACACTGGAATAGGCAGCAGAAAAGGAAACAGATTTCTAAAGAACTAAATCTGTTGGTGAATATGAACAGATGCACACAGCATATTTCACTAACTCTGATAATTAAGGTCATAATGCTGAGTTGTCAGCTGTGCTACAGAAGTTACTCTCCCTTGCCCTTTATCCAGGAAAAAGACCAGGTATTTCTTGACCCATGCTCGTCAAAACAACTGGTTGCAAGTTTAAGAAAGCTCACCTAACTAAGCTCTTGTTGCAAAAGCACTGCCTTCAGCTAAGGTCCCCAGCGCTTCTGGCATTAAAATTACAATGAACCTTTAAACACATGGCAGATATGGATATTAATGCAAGCCTGAAGCTTGTCTACCTGCTTCTGTGCAGTGACCAGCAGTTCTGATGCAGACCACCTGCTGTCTGAAGAGGCTGAGGTAAGGCAAGAGATGACCTAACAACTCTGACACACATGCATGCTGACAAGTAATAGATTTGGCTTCTTTGATGTCAACGAAGGTTTGATAAAGCTCAAGTTAGCTGGTCAACAAATAGTCAACATATGTATTTACAAGATAAAAATGCACATTTAGCGGGGGGAAAGTGCGGGGGGAAAAGGGGGTAGGGAAGGGGACTCAGCGAGGGAGGAGGGGGGAGCACTGCTCTTGTATAAAATTCAGAGTAAGTTTTCATGAAAATGGAAATTTGCATTTTTCCCCCAAGTAGGTATCCCAGTTTGTCTGTGCTTTGTAACACTATATTAATACTGTATGATGCTATTCTTCACGTATCAGATGAAAAGAGTTCTGACATAAGGCTTTCTTCAGAGAATGCACTCTACATGTGTTAGGCTCCCCCCTCCCTCAAACTTGCACTGCACGTTCTCACAAGTAGTGAAGTGGGGCTTTTTCCACACAAATCGCATTTAAAAAAAAGAGTGGCAATTGCTCTCTCACAAGAAACTGTAAAATATACTGTTAATACAAGCACCTACTCCTTTGAACTGCCAACTTCTTGGTAAGCAGACTCTGCTGGTTTTGCTGAGTGTTATGTCAATACAGAGAATCCAAAGTATTTCCAAGAGATGGTGTAGAGGAGACACTGAAGCACAGGAATGAGCACTAAGATTTGACACAATCAAGAGAGACCCAACAAGTCCAGACCTGTAGTGGATGGCAATTGACATACTGTGGCTAAGGAACCAATTCCAGATTTTAAAGCAGATTGTCCTTTACTCAGACATTACTTCTTCAGCCCTGTTTTTTGAGGTTGGAGAGGTCATTATTGCCTTGTAATCATCAGTTTATAACCATCATATACATTACAAAAAACATGCACAGGTAATATTCTGTGTCAAAATGCCCATCTCTACATGAGACCCTAATCCACCAAGCTTTTAGGATGCGCTATCCGATGCTGTTACAGCTAATCAAAGTACAATTTGCCACAGATAACATCAGTTAGCATGACATTTTCTTAATGTCACAACTGTTTTAGAATTTGATATTGCCATTCACTAACATATAAAAAACCAAATACTATTTTCCCAAACTGAAATTAATAAAAAATTTATTATTGCTTGCCAATATGTGAGAATAAGCTGACTACAGTAGTTAGGCAAAGGAAGAAACTGAGAGGTGAGATTTTGGAAAACTGATTTTTAGTTAGTAAGTAATGTTTGTGAAATTTAATGACATCATCAAAACTGTCTGAACTCGAGGGTGCCATATCAATTCCTATCACTTTAATCTTGGGGGGGAAGGGGATTGATAGACAGAAAATGGTTAATTGTAATTCAGTTATATTTATCATTTTCATCTGATTTCACATTTGATGTTATTTACAGGAGGTACAAGATGCTGCTTGTACTGTTTCTTTACAGCGAAATGACATCAAGCAAAACTGGGGTTTTCTGCACCAAAACACATATCAAGTTGACAACCAACTCACTTTAAATTATTTTCATTAAGAATTACTTTCTATTTCANAAAGATTTACCTGATAGTATTAAATAGCATTTTCTTACTAAGGATTGAAAATGTTCACTAAGCTGAAAGAGTAACGCACAATTTTCCCTTCCGTTTAAAGGATAAAATTGTCTGGTGAGAGTAGACTTTCACTGACTTAGGTTAATGCCTAGGTCTGCCTTTATTCAGAAACTGACTGGGTTTTTTTTTCAGAAAAGACCAGTCATAGTAGCATGGCTACCCACCCTCATGATAACAGTCCAGACAATAATTTCATCAATTCACAGCACACCAGCTACATCAGATCCAATGTTTTGGGTTGGTGGGTCCTACCAACCACATTCATCTCCAATTCACAAGTAGCTTTTTGAGACAGCTATGAGTCAGATTTCTTTTTTCTTTAAGCTGTTCTTATTATTAAATTTGGCTTTAATGGAGGAGAAAAAAGCAAAGAGAGAAAAATAATCTTCCCTGGTGCTTCTGCCCACAAGGTACAACATGTTTTTAGAATTTAGGATAAGGAGAAGTGCATTGGATTGATTCCAGTTACTTGAGTTTTAGAGAGAATATCCATCCCCAAAAGAGCTTTCATGGTTGTTACTTGCCAATTGACACAAATTAAGAGCAGATTGTTTTTCATTTGATTACTTCTTCTCTCAGGTCTCTAATTTCATATTCCGGCTAAAGCTTCCCCATCTATTCCCCGCCTCCTTCCCTTCCTAGCACACTGCTATAAAAAGCAGCATTTTCTTTCTTCTTCAGTGCTCAGAAGCTTGATTCAGAGATTGAGTATGACTAATGGAAAATAATGTTTGCAAATTTAATTTAATGAAGAAAGGTTTTGAAAGGATTTTCAGCATGCCTATTTATGTTTGTTCTGATGGTTCTGATGTGATTTTGTGATTGTTAGGGAATACTTAGTTAATTCTCTAGAAAATTTTAAAAACTGGTTTTCTGTAGCTTTCTGTTTACTAAGAAAAAAAAAAAAGATACTTTAATCTTATCAAAATAGTCACCTTCCACAACTAACAGCAAGCATAAAAAGAAAACGGAAATTACTTGGCAGATGTAAAAAAACCCAGGGTTTTTAAGACAGAAATAGGTGACATTAACATAGTTCTGAGTAAGAGGATTTGTTTTTAAAATCAGACACCAGGTCTGGAAAGAAAACTGGTTTTGTTCCATCTTCCCTGCAGCATAAAATTAATAGAAATTCACCTCATCACATTTATATCTACTTGATCTCACGTGTCAGGAGGCCTTCCTTTTCATTACTCTCATCCTAGCAATAAGGGAGGTATGTGGACTGTAAGAGGGCATAGATTTACAGAGGAAGGAACATATGAGGGGAAGTTCAGGACTGTTGAGATGAGAGGATAAAGCAGCCATTGTAATCACTCACATGCCACTTAATGTTTTTTGACAGCAACTGCTCTACTCTGTATTCAAGCACCTTTCATTCCAAGTTAACCAGGTTCTCAACATGGGGCTGGAACAAAGAGCACATAGACTAGAAGTTGCAGCACAGGATCTCTAAAAGCCTTACATGCATTGCTGAGCAGCAGCTTGCAAAGGAGCAGCCCAACTAATTTATTTCAGTACAACTTCACAGTTTAAACAAAACATATAAATAAGATTTTTAATGGTCAGTGGTACTGGACAGTGCGAGCTTGCTCTAGGACAAAGGAACGCTGCAGGCCTAGTTCTGTTGATGTGCCACTTTAAAAGTTATTCTGAAATAAAATAAACAAAAAAAATGCATTGAGGTAATGCTCAGTTATTTTCTAAAATGTTGTTGAAGTATAGGATAAGGGTGGAACATTGTGGGCTTGGATTAAACAACAGTGGAAGGAAATGCCAACTGATTCCAGTAATTTATCAAACCATTGAGGAATGACTTAGAATGGTTTGGAACCATTTTGGAATGGATACTACGGATCTTTCAAGGCCCTTAAGTTAGCATAAGCCATAATATCAAAAATCTGCTGTAAAGAAGCCTACAGCAGTTTCATAACCATGACCAGACACGGCTTGTATTTAATAGGCAATTAGTTACAGCTTAGTGTGACAAGCATACTTTTGTCTCTAGATCAAACTGCCAACTGCGTTTATTTTATTTTCCTGCATTACAATTGATGAAGAAATAAGAGAAGAATTAAAATGCAAAGGGACAAGCTAGGTACAATTGTCATGTCTGTGCCACGCTGAGTTGAAATCCCTCAGTGGACTGTCTTGCATCATACAAGATATTTGCATGCCTCTAGAGTGTCACTTATTCCCTATTCCTTTATGTAAATTAATGCAGTTGTTCAGTTTGTGAACAGCATGCTGTTAGGCTTTATAGCTGTTTGCAGGGTGAAAGAAGGTTATATTTAGAAATACATTAATGCAATGAGAGCATTCTGGAGCTATGTCCACAGCTAAAGTGCTGATATGAGGAAAAAGGGACCTTAAAATGCCAGTCCTTTATGACAATGTTAGGGAAGAGTCAATATTATTCCAGAAAAGACCCTAATTTGGACTATTTACATTAGCATTCAAACTTTGTTGAACACTTCCCTCATAAAATTGGCTTATTAATAAAATATTTTGTTTCTCTGCACTACTCATTAAAGGAGAAGGAACTGATCATGCCCAGGAATTGCTTACTGTTATTCAGCTCCCACCTCTCTTATTAAGAATTTCCAGGCCACTAGGTCTGTGGCTAAGGAACACTAACATAAATTTTCCAGGAGAAAGATTACAGCACAAGTAGACTCCTGGAGCAAAAGAAAGGTGCCCCAGGTAATGGCTAGGCTTATACACTATGTCCTGCAACTCCTTCCATATTCAGGGGACTTCACCAGCTGCTGAAAACCTGTGTGCACAAAGGTTGTGCAAAAGCCTTGGGATCAGAGTATCTGCAAAGTAAATGTCATGACATCTTTTGACAGAGACAGTGCTGGGGGAAGACACAATCTAAGACTAATACAAATCATTAGGTTTAAAACTACCAAACACTTGTGAAAAACCTTACAACTGTTTTCTTGGATATTCGTGCAACATGCCAAGGGAAATGTAGGCTAAAAAGACTCATAAAATTCAGGTTTAAAAGCTGAGCTTATCTTGTCTACCTCTGGTATAATAACCAGATTTTATTTCAGTGTGGCTTCTTTCTCAGGCAAAAAATGAAGAATCTTTACTTGTGCCTGTATCTGCTTTCAGCAATGACTTTCCATGTACTAGTAGTACGTGGTGTTGAACGGTCACAGACCAGCTCAAAGAGACAGGAAGGATATAAACTTACCAAGGTGCTGCTGCACCTGACCCAATCAGTAGTAAACATAACGAGCCCAGGCAAAACTCCACATTAATTCATTTTTCCATGCTGTTAGGAGCCAGGCAAGCACATCTGCAGCATGCAGCTGCACCAGCTCCCTTCAATCCCTACTGTGCTCTGCCTCACTGTGGGGTCATCTGTGTCCTCTGTGGACATTCTCCATCACATCTGCACGATGGGATAGTGGAAGAGTGTGTGTCTGGGGGGTGTTCTCCTTTTCTGTCTCTGAGGAATTGAGTGTAGAATCCTTAATATCTTCAATGGATTGGGTCTTATGGGATCACAGTAAATGACTGCATAATGGCAAGTAGGGAACATTTTTATAGCTGTAGAAAGTATTTGGAAAGCAAAATGTGAAAATGAAAGGGTGCATTTACACTTTAAACCTAAGTCAAAAGTTATAAGAATTTAGCCTACCAAGTGATAGATGAATATATGCAATTAATGCTCCAAATAAAAAAATTAAGCCTTTCTCCCTCCTCCTCATTCAAGGTTAATAATTCTTTAAATAGTTTAAAAATTGTTGAGGCTCACTTTTGGGAGGGAAGGAGAGAACAAGAGGAATAGCAGTTATTTCCTTCCTCATGCAAAGAACTGAGATCCAAAATTCCCAGATGAGTTTCCCCTGTTATGGAGAGTTTGCATGTGTCTGATGGTCTTCCTGAGGTAGCTCTCCCAGTAAGCTAGTCTTTCTCACATCAGTGCACAGGAGCAGCAGCTTCTGCTACAGCCTCAGCTAGGGCAGTGAATGTACAAGTTGGGGTTCATGTCAAATTTTTGTCATATTCAAGCTTTGCTCTGCTTCTTCTGGGTTGTCACTGCTCAGATTAGTTTCTGTCCCTGAACTGACCAAACTAGGTGCTGGTCACACAAATTACATCCCCAAATGACCTACAACCCAGACAAATACAAAGGGACTTGCAGGTGCTGATGGATGAGAAGCTGGCCATGAGCAGGCAGTGTGTACTTGCAACCCAGAAGGCAAATCACATCCTGGGCTGCATCAAAAGGTGCATTGCCAGCAGACCAAGAGAGGTGATTCTGCTGCTTGACTCTGCTCTGGTGAGACCTCACCTGGAGTACTGTGTGTAGCTCTGGAGCCCTGAATATAGGAAGGACATGGACCTGATGGAGCAGGTCCAGAGAAGGGCCACAAAAATGATCAGGGGCTTGGAGCACCTTTGCTATGAAGACAGGCTGAAGGAACAGGGGTTGTTCAGCCTGAAGAAGAGGAAGCTCCGGGGAGACCTAATAGCAGCCTTCCAGTACCTGAAGGGGGCCTAGAGGAAGGCTGGGGAGGGTCTGTTTACAAAGGCCTGCAGTGACATGACAAGGGGCAATGGCTTCAAGCTGGAGAAGAGCAAATTTAGGTGGGATATTAGAAATAGATTCTTTTCTCTGAAGGTGGTGGACCACTGGAACAGGTTGCCCAGGGTGCTGGTTGAGGCCCTTCCCTGGAGATGTTCAAGATGAGGCTCGACAGGGTCCTGGGCAGCCTGGTCTAGTTGGGGGTGTCCCTGCTGACTGCAAGGAGGTCAGAGTAGGTGACCCTAGAGGTCCCTTCCGGCCTGGACCATTCTATGATTCTATGATTGATTCTATAATACTATGATTCCATGATTCCATGATTGATTGATTCTATGATTCCATGATCGATTGATTCTATGATTCTGTGATTCCATGATTCTATGATATAGAGGCTGAGGGACAGTTTTATGGAAGGGAAGGGGGGAACTGAGGTCTGGTGCAGGTCTGGAAGGTGAGGGCAGGCCTCCAGTGACTAAGCCTTGACTACAGTCACCATTTCTTCCCTCCAGCACAGCTGACAGCCTCCAGTCGCAAACAGAAACTGTGGGTGTACAGTGTGCTGCTGTCTTTTGGAAAGCCAAGGCATCTGACTGCTATCAGCAAACAAACCACAAATCCCACCACCAGTTTTCAGGTGTTCTGTGACCTCTCCAAGTTTGGCCTTCCTCCTCATGAGCAGAAAAATATAGAAATGTAGTTTTATGAGCATTTACTCCCTCTCCAAAATGCCGCTGTTTAAGGGGGGAAAGTGGTAAGGGAGTGTGTGTTTTGAGACAGAAGAGAGAAACTTACTTCTTTGAAGTGTGGGCTGGGAGTGAAGCTGGCAATTCCAAACCAGTTTAAGTATATGATGGTCACAAACACTTCAGTGGTGAGGGCCAGGCATGTGGCAGAGAGCAAAACACAACAAAGGTGTCAGAGAACAAAAAAAGCAATGTTTAGATTTTCAGAGAGGCCATGACTCTCTTAAGGCAACATACAGTTTTGCAGCTTAGCTGTACTACATATAGAAATATACCACTTTGTATAGCCATCAACTTATCATGAATAAATCTTAAGACTCCCTAAATTTCTGTTTATCAGTGGATCAACACACTATTTTCTTGTGCTCATAAACAACAAAACAGTCTGCCAAGAGTAGGAAAGCAGGTAACACTACACAGTCATGTTCCTGCTGTGAACAGTAGAATGGAAGTAACTAAAAAGTTAAACACAGGCAAAGTCTGTTTATTTTTGCTTGCCCTCTTCATACTAATGATTCTATACAAGAAACCTATTACATTATTTATTTATTTTTAAAGAAATAAAATATGACAAAGCAATCACAGTAGATGAATGCCGGTACACAGAGCTATAGACATCCCAAACCAGTTTATTCAGAGTTTCTTTCCTTTCTACATGGTGGCCAGCCCCATGGCATTGCTGGGAACTCTATTCAGCAGCATACTTTGTACTTCATTGACTGGGATTTTCTGTGTCTATGTTATTAATGGTAAGTAGTTGGTAAATGTGTAAATCATCGCACATCAAGATAATACAGAACAGTACCCACTGTGGTATTATAAATCTCTAAAACTGATTCTTAAACTAGCTGAGATGTAGTCTAGGGTTGCTTGTTCAGGCTTAATTTGACTTATCAGCTATGATACCATCTGTATTTGAAGAGAAACAGCTGCATTTTCAGCTACTAAAGCTGACTTGAGCACTTTATAAATGAGACCAGTTGAATCAACACAGATACAATCTCTTTCATATTCATTAACTGTCCCAGATGAAAAATGTTCCAAAGCAAACAGATGAAGCAAAACCAAGCAATAATACAAGTGTAGCATTGCAGTGAATGGAAAATTTTCTGTTTCTGAAACCAGTGAGAGCCCTCCCCACCACAGTGACAGAAAACTTTATCCAAGCATACAAGTGACAAATGGACTCCGAGATGTCTGCTAAAGAAAAATACTGTTCTCTGTGTGCAGTACTCCCTGCCATCCAGACCTTCTGAGGCATAGGCTGGGAGCCCACCAAAGCATACTGGTTCCTTGTGCTTGGTTCCATCACAGGAACCTGGAACATGAAGAGAGCAAGTGGCGCCACAGGATGTGTTACCGTGCCTACCAGGGCCCATCATACTGCCAACGAGCAACTGCTCACCTCTTGGCTCTCTGTCCTCATGAGCCACATCTGGTAGTGACCAGGTGCTTTGTCCTCCAACAGTCTTCCTGCAGCAAGCTCAATACTCCCAGCTCAGGGATTTGGCTCTCACCTTTAGCCCATGTTGAATCAGCTTAGCTTGTTCCAGAGCAGGCTTTTTTAGGGAAACACAATTAGTTTGAGATTTCCAGAAAGAACTGCACTTTCAACTTGTTGCATTTGACTGAAAGTTACATACAACTGCCCGTCAGAGAGGGCAATAAAAATCTAGCCCAAGATGCTGTTTTGGTCTTTTGTCCACTGGAGACTGGCAGTCCTTGAGGTGGAGTCTCATGTGTGCCCGAGGCTAGCTCCACTCCTAGCGCCCTGCTGCATGACTGCAGGAATGGCTTGTGGGATCTCATATTGAACTGCAGCTGAGACAGACAAGAACCAACTGGTCTTGCAGTCAAAATCCTTTAGATCTTCGGGAGGCTGAAAGTTTGACCACCTCCAACGTGCTTTTCCTCCAAGCAAGAGTTCTGTCACAAGCTTAACTTAAGAAATGTATCAGTCAATATTGCTGTCCCCACTCTAGTGTACATTGGCCAAAACTAATCGTGGTATCAAAAAGAGAAGCAAGTTTAAAATTAAGCCTGAACACAGGTTTGGGAATCACAACATTATCTACTCAGTGAGATGCAGGCACTTGGAAAGTGCTGAGGAACAAATGCTGAGGAACATTCTTTATTACTGTACTCCACTTTCATTGTTACTACTTTTGCCTGTGCTGGAGGAAGATAAAGGAGATGATTTTAGCTGAGATCCCTGGGCAAAAGCCTCTGGGTAGCTAACCAGCAGCTTCCAAAGCTTTGCATGGGATGCTGACTTATGGCACAAGCAACCTGAATCTATCGTTCTGTAAAATATACTGAAATAATGCAGACCCTCTGGGGGTCATTTTGAAGCCCAGATGATGCTTCAGTACTGCCTTCGTGGCTTGTCCCTCTGAAAAACCTGTATTCATCCACAGCAGTGTCCCTATCATGTGGTGAACTATCCCACCATGTCTCTGTGACCCCAGCGAGACCATACACCTGCAGATGCAGGCAATACTCTAATCCCTCCTGTGTGTCCCTCAGGCTGCAGGTGTTAGTGTGCGGGTGCCTCCAACAGGCACCCAGTCATGCTGGCTTCCCAGAATGGATATGGTAGCTTTCCTCACAGTGCTGTGGTATTTAGACTGAAAACCTCAACATGCAAGGGGTTTGCTGATACCACACAGGCTGTACAGAGTCATTCAAATCAGACATTTTCCACTTCAGTAATGGAATACTACTCTCCAGCAAACACACATGTGTATGTACACACCTATAAAAACAAAAAAAATCACACATTGGCCAGAAATACCAATTCTTAATAATGACAGGCAGCACTCTAACAAAGAGCTAAGTTAGCTGCCTCCAGTAAGATTCAGTATGTCTGTCTGAACAATAAATTATTGTTGCTTTAGTGAGTGTTTGTGAGAAATACAATGCCATTTTCTCCGACGTGTAATAATTTTGGGAATTTGTTTTCATTTCATGTTATGAGAGTGGCTGGTCTGAAATATCCAGCTGATACATCTTACAAATCCCCAAAGAAACTAATGGTGCAGACAAAGAAATAAACCAACTTTTGTATTTGCAGCAGAATAATTTTATTTAGTTTCTTGGTTTTTTGTTTTCCTGGGGATGGTTAAACACCTGTTTGCTGATGCAAAGTAGTGAGTGAATTCCTATTTTGTTTTGCTTGCATACGCAGCTTTTGCTTTATGGGTTAAACCCTCTCAACCCATGAATTTTCTCACCTTTACACTTTTGAGTCTCCCCCCTACCCCACTGGGAAGGACTGAGTTAGTGGCTGAATAGGGCTCAGCTGTCAGTTGGGGTTAAACCACGAAGGAATCATTCTCTGTAATGGGTATTCCCTCTTGTCACCCAGCAAAGGCTGATATATCTGGACACAGTTAAGGTAATAATGGTGATTTAATTGTCTGAGTCCACCTTTAAATCAGGTACATAGACATCTGGGATCTGGTAATGCAATCACACTGTACTTGAACCTAGTTTCTTTGGCAGTTTTCCAGTACACAGAAAAAACATAATAATCCAGGTTCTGAAATCCATCTGTAGAAGAACCACAAAACAATTGGAGAAGGGTCACAGAAGACTACTTCTGCTGGACCTCCAGAACACAAAGAAGAGATTTTTCAACGGCCAGCCAACTACACTGAATTCAGAAAGTGGGAAACGGAAAAAAAACAGACTTCTGTACTTTCCAGTTATGCTCAGGAAGGGTATTTATTACAAAAACTAGAACTCAGCAGGTTTAAATGACCATGGATTAAAACAGCAATGTCCACTGCTGTTCTGTCTAGCCTAACACATCTTACAAACACATACCATCCCTTGCTAGGGGTACATAAGTCTTAGTGATTTTTAGAAACTTCAGCAAAAGTGTCAATTTCATACAGAATCTGACAAATAAAAAATATGGAGAATAAAAGATTAGCTAGAGGGACATGAAAACATTTCCCTTGCATTTTCTGGATTCCATATTCAGAACACAGAAAACTTTCCACTTCTAAGGAACATTATCAAACATTCTCATATTGAAAATGAAATTTTGATTAGGTGGAAGACATGGCTCCACGTTTCAGAAACACATCAATAACATTTTTATTCTTACGGTTAGTAAACAGTTTGAGGAAAACACCACAATGTTGGTGCAAAGAAAGGAGAAATACCAAAACAATATTAATTTTTAGCTTGCAAAAAAAGGTGAAATCTCCAAAAACTCTGCTGCTAGGCAGGTATAAATGGTAATGTTAAAAGCAGCGGCATTAGTTGCACTGAAATCACCTTCTGACAGTTTATGTCTTGAAAAGAAAAGGGATGCTAAAATTGCTGTGTTTGTCAAAATAAAGAAGGAAAGCACAACATACACTATCATGTTCACTCCTTATTAGCTTTCTCTTCATTTCATTATCTGAATGTTCTTTTATATTTCTGTTTTTCAGGGTCATCACCAAGAGAGATTAGCTAAACCTAGATAACACTAAGATTACTTGTTCCTAAAACAACACAGCAGGAAAAATGTAGACTGAAAGGGAGGTATTTGTAAAAAGAAATACAAAAGATAAAGATTTTGGAAAGTAAGAGTTCATTAGTAGGTTATTAATAAGTTAAAAGACTCTGTCCCCACACTGCTGACAACAGCTATAATGTGACATCAGGCTGAAAGACGGAGAAAGGCAATACACCTGTCACAGTTCAAATCATAAAATATGTCCAGATATTCAGAGTTCCTATATGGCATATTTAAGATTATGGCGTAACTACGTTCTAGAAAACTGACTGAAGAGGTTAAGTCCTTACTGGTATTTTCCTCTCAGATGATAGTTTTGGCTCTTGTGTATAAAAAGAAGAGCAAGAGCTCAACAAATAAACTACTCAATCAAAAGCATGGAGCATAGGATTAGCATTCCCCAAATACTATATTCACTGTTTCAGCCTCTTTTCTTTTCATGGGAAACTTGAANGCTGGTCTTGCTGCCTTCACATAAAAACTCCAGGCAGGTAACAGAAGTCAAATGCTGATGCTTATACAAATTTAAGGACAGGCACCCAAGAAGCATCATGTCTTGAAGAGAGAAGAGAAAAGTCGTTCTTCAGGAAAGTCAATTCTTCCATCTGAGACTGTAAAAGCAATGGCAAGAAAACAGTAGTTAAAAGTTACTGATTCTGCTTGATAAAACTGACACTATATAAATGTTCTCATCCTGTTACACCACTAAAGAGGCCAGAGAATTTAGCCCAAAGGTGTTCTGAAAACACATTCTGAAACAACTTAAAGCACTCTGCAAAAATTTACTTGAATATGAGGTTCTGCCTAGTGACTATTGACATATTAAATCTCCACAAAGAGATCACCAGAACATGCACCCTGCCAGATCTACATGTGGTAGTTCCAGTGTGCAATAGGTAAATGATGAGATGACACTATTCTCTTCACAGGAATTTAATTCACAGGATAAAACTGACTTCACCAGCAGTCTGAAAATCCTTGTCTCTGTATAACCTCCCCTCTCACAGAAAGACAAGTAGGTTTTCTTCCTCATTATTTTTGGTAGAAGGAAGAATACTACTGCCTTTCTCCCTAGCATGTTATCTGGAATAGAACTACAGAGTAAAACTTCACAATAGTGTAGTAATAATACATAGTAATTTCAGTAAATTTAATAAACGTCACTAAATGTTTTCTGTTCCCATCACCATCAGCTGCTTTCATGGACTCAGTTTCTGTTCACTTCTCTGAACTCTCAGCTGCTTCCTGCAACCCCAGAGCACCAAACCTCTTTCTGTTTTTCTCTCTAGTCTCTCCACTGCACTGCGACATCTGCAGACATATGCTTCTTATTGCCATAGAAGCTAAGAACACCTTTCTTCTCTTCTGCCCACTGTCTGAATGTTTCACTTACTCTCTAAAGAGTCTTTTAGACTCTAAAATAGTCAATCATTTTTAATATCTGCTGGAATTTTTCCACCTCACTGAAAATTTGAAAATAAGTCAAATACATCTAAATAATCCATGTATCTGTTTAAATCATTGACAAGGTTTTTCTTATTGCAAATACCTGGGCAAAAACTTCAGCAAAATACTGAGGACAGCTTGGTAACCAGTGAACAAAGAGGGGAGACATGAGCAGTATTTACTGATGAGAAAATTATGTGCTTAGCCTAGCTAATTATTGTTTGTACAACATAAATTCTCTTTCCTCACTTGTCCGTGGCCATATCCTTGGGATAGAGTGATTTAGAGAAGCTGGGCAAAGCTTCACTTTACTTTAAACAGTATGATTTTCCAGGCGATGGGGAGAGATCACAGCTAACCATGTTGTCTTTCCAGTGAACTCACCACAAGGCTCCCAGCATCACTTGTGACTATTTGACTCACAGCACCTAGAAAGAGTTTAAAGAGTAAAACAATCACAAATTGTAACCTCCATGCAATTTTGGTACTTAATCTCACAGGTTTGTCCAGCCAAACTTATCTGCATGGTTGCCCTGAGCAGGATTACCTTTCTTCCTGTTTAACCTGTCAGTTAAATAGCCCACAGTCCTGTGAAAGTCTGAAGACTCATGGCATTGAAGGAAGACTTCTCATTACTAGTAGAGCAATCAACCATCCTTTTCACTGTGCATGAACAACAGCTGATTGTTAAGTGATAATTGAAGGTAAAATCTGAAAGTGTTTCAAGGACATATATATCTCGAGACTCATGTCGCAGAAAAATGTCTATGTCTACCTTACCAAGGCAAATATTCTTGTCTTTTGGGAATTATGTGACAAATAAACTTTCATGAGATTTTGATTTAATTCTGTAGTCTGCATTATTGCCATGAAAAGCAGTAGCTTGTTAGTAGCAAGTGTCCAAATTTAGGCATAATTTGCAGTGAGCCATCCTGTGGAAATATTGTTAATCCATCACATTAGAAAATGTACTGCTGTCTTCAGACCTGCTGCAGAAAGTACTAAGACTTACATTAAGATTGCTTTTCATTCTACTTCAACAACAGAAAGCAGAAACATAAATAACTGTCTGATCAAATATCATGCAGCTACTCAATGAAGTCCTAGACGACAATCAACAAAAATAATCAGACTCTAATGAGCATTTGACTTCCTCATGAAAAAAAAAAGGGAAGCTTTCCTGGTGACAGCAGTGATATAACTGCACTTGCACACAACAGAGATCTGCTCAGAACAGATATGTCCCTTCACAAGCTATTCATCAAACCAGCTAGCATTCAGCTGAATGTAGGCTTGGCACATTGACACTGTTGACAGCATAGCCTTCCTACTCCTTTACACATTTTACTCTTTCCATCTGAATATTGCAGAACATGAGCCAAACCTTGGAGTGCTCAGAAAAAAAAATTGTACTGCACATACAGAAAAGAAGAAAAACTCTCAGAGATCTGTTCTTTCTCTGCTTTCTTCTAAGCAGCCCTGAGGAGAAGCAGTTGGGAGTTATAGCAGATAAGAAGCTCAACATGAGCTGGCAGTGCACAGTGGCATCCCAGAAAGCCAAACGCATCCTGGACTGTATCAAAAGAAGCATGGCCAGCAGGTCATGGGAGGCAATTCTACCCCTCTACTCTGCACTTGTGAGACCCCACCTGGAGCACTGTGTCCAGCTCTGGAGTCCTCAACATTGAAAGGACATGAAACTGTTGGAACAGGTCCAGCAGAGGGCCACAAAGATGATCAGAGGGATGGAGCACCTCTCCTGTGAAGACCAGCTGAGAGAGCCATGCTTGTTCAGCCTGGAGAAAAGAAGGCTCCAAGTAGACCTTATAGTAGACTTCCAAAATCTGAAGGGAGCCCACAGGATTGCTGGAGAGGGACTCTTTGTGAGGAAGTGTAGTGACAGGACAAGGGATAATGGCTTTAAATTAGAAGAGGGGAGATTTAGATTAGATACTAGAAAGAAATTCTTTACTGTGAGGGTGGTGAGGCACTGGAACATGTTGCCCAGGGAAATTGTGGAGGCTCCATCACTGGAAGTGTTTAAGACCAGGCTGGACGGGGCTTTGAGCAACCTGGTCCAGTGGGAGGTGCCCCTGCCAATGGCAGGGGGTTGGAACTTAAAGATCTTCAAGGTCCCTTCCAACTCTAACCATTCTATGATTCTATTATTAAAAGCAGAAAATAGAGATGGTTGCCGCCACATTTTTTAAAAGAAATTGCAGTCTCATCACTGGAACCTGCAATAATTTTTATTTGTCCACCTACATTCACAATTTTTAGTAGACTAGCACTGAAGCGATATACTGAGATGCTGTTTCATGCATATTTGCTGGCCAGTTATTCAAAACCATAATCATTACCAAGAAAAAGTTCTTCTCTTCAACTTATTAGTAATTACACTATGGGGATAGTATTACAAGACAAGGACCTCCATCTGGCATACCAGGCTCATTTCTTTTGCCTTTATCTGAAATTTCTGACCTTCACTTACTAAAATAAATGAGAATGAGGATTCAGAGAGAGCAGTTACAAAACTTATGCCTATTGACCAATCTTTAAAGATTCAAGAATATTTGAGAGGTATGATGAGACAGGAAAACCTGAGTATTTCCCCTTAAAGTTCTTGAACTAGAACTTTTTGCAATGTATAGCCCACTTATTCTGAACTTTATGGTTAATTTATCTTTCAAAACATATTGTTATTTGAGACTTGCTTATGCTTTTCAATGCAATCTTTGTACCCTCAGACCCTGGTTATTCTGTGAAGGCCAAAATGCCAATACCAACAATGAAGATGTCATCTATTGTAATGAAGTAAATAACTGTTTCAGGCTTCTGGCTCTTGGTAACAAGGCTAATCACTCATAGCATTTTGGGGGTGGGGGGGTGGGGCAGGGAGGGGGTGAAACTCCCAGGGTAAAAATGTTTGGAAAAATAGTGC
>VZTM01026317.1:309-38471 GCA_013400555.1 Jacana jacana | reverse complement strand
TTTTGCCTCAAACCAGGACACACAGAATGTCTACTATTACTATATATTCTTCCTGCTACATGAAATGGTTTTGGAATCAGTGGTGCAGAAGCTCTATTCATTTCAATGAGAATGAGTAAAAGATTGAAAATAGTATGTAGAGCGATATCTGCTCAAACCACTGAAGGAAGATTATCCCATGAGATGAATCAGTAACTCCATTATGTTTTCAGACCAAGTTCTTCTTATAGAGTTTCCTGTTATAACTGTAACACAGATTCCTACTGAGTAGATCCAAAGGTTTTACTTCAACAAAACTAGCTGTTTTTTAAATTTACTTTTACTAGTTATTTGCAAATGGAGCTCTGATTGCTACAGAAGCTCCTAGGTCTGATCCTGCCCCAGTATCTTTCTCTCTTCCTATCAGCAGATCATCCCTTACTAAAAGCACAGCAGATGCTTTGTCTGTAGAAATTGAATTAGTTAAAGGAATTGACAGTCTGAAGAATTTCCATGTTGACAGAGCTTTTTAGTTTCACATGAATGACAGGGCCTGTGGAACAGGGCCTGTGCAATTAGGTGGGTTGAGAGGTAGAGAGAAAACAGAACAAGCACTTTGTTTCTTCTGTTTCCATGAAGTTTCAAAGTATTTTGACTATTTCCTGACCCTGTATCACCCATACAGAGACCTCTTTTAGGCAGCAAGTTTGAAATGCAAACAATATGCTGTATTATTTTTGTTACTATTACACAAAATCCTACTGAAAGGCAGCAAACTTTCCATTACACCTTTCCATTTACCATTTTGAAAGCAGAGTCTTGTACAGTCATAAAGGCTGGCAATTATATAATGTTACACATTAAACCAATTTCATCAAATACGCAGTCTTTTAGGTGATAGCAAGATGCTAAGAAGCATCAAAAAATGCATTTGTGAAAGCACGTGCTCATCTGAAGCATCGTGGCTGATTTTGCAAAGTTCTACAGTAAATGTTACTGGAATATTGGTATGTGTTCTAGAACCCAGAGAGGTACAAATTCATCTCGGGTGGTAGCCATCTGACACAATATAATTTTATATTGCTTTGACTTACCTAGAAGTCACAAAGCACTGCAATTCTGAGAAACCTGTTTCAAAATTAAGCAGCATATATAAAATTACTGGAGAATGTTTAAAATTTTTGGTAAAAGTTGAATGCAAATTGCACCACAACGACAAGAAATTTCAAGCCCAAATGAAATACACCAGCTATGATATTATCCTACTTCCATTGTCACAAGAGATACTGTATTATATCAAGCCATATTGGCTGAGTCCTTACTAAAAGAGCTTTTATAATGGGTGGCACTGTAATGAAAAAAAAAAAGAAAAAAAGGTTGTAAACTTTATACTATGGCATTTTCAAATTGACAGAAGTGATGATTTAAAAGAACCGCTGCAAATACTACAGTAAAGTTTAACAAAAGCTTATCACTTGTCATGAATGAGATTTTTCCATAATTTCTTATTTTAATCAGCTCCGACTGTGGAACAAGAGGAGAGATGAAAGAAAGGAGAAGCATGGATTAAAATAGAGGTAGTACTTCTGCCAAGAACAGCAGTCACACCCATGTTGGGAAAAGTAGGGTAATATTCCAATTATACCCATGTATTTTCCAGCTGAACATTATATGGAGCATGATGGGGTTTAGCTCGTGCACACAGCAGGTACAATCTGAATCCAAAACTCACAGCTTACAGGAAATACCCATAGCCCACAACCTCACATTGCAATACATTCTTTCCCATCTTTTCCGCACTTCTATAAATCCAGGACATCTCCAGATTTCCTGTCAAAGAAGCAAATAAAATAAAGAGCTGAAGTATTTGCCTCTAATAACATATTCTGCTGTTCTGTAAGAGTGTATCGGTAACAGTAGGGAAACAGCTGGGAATGTTCAATTGCTGTGAATGTGGATTTCATCAAGATTTCAGAATTGTTTTCCAGAAGATTTCTTAGCACTGTGTACTGTTCTGTGCGAGAGACATTTCAGGATGGAGCAGAGGTTTGAGGAGATGCAGATGTACTGATGGGATTTAGAAGCAAGAAATCAAAACACTACAATAACTGTAGCACAGTGGTTCCTGTGCAGCAAACAAATAATTAAAATGTTTAAGCCAGCATTTTCCAAACCACAGGAGCTGATTAGCTCCTTTTCTCTCCCTAGAGCTGGAAGAAGTCCAAGAAGGAGCAAGTGTATCACTCCATTCTCTACAGTGTAGCGTCCTAATTGGTATTTGGAGAATGAGAAAGAGGGTAGGATTTATTTTAGGAATGGGCACAGAAGAAAAACACTGAGGGGAACTTTAGTGCCTCTCATTCAAGCGTGGTGACCACATCCTCACTCTCAGCTTAACAACGAATCTTAACCTCAAATCTGCTGCCATGTTCTCTATCTCCCTTTAACCTCCTCTCTGCCATAAAGCTCGGGCAGAGCCCGATCCTGAGCTGCACGTAACTCGCAGGATTGGTTCAGCCAAAACACCAAAACCAGACCCAAAATTCCAATCTCACAAGACTAAAAAAAAAGGAGACAGGAAATAAGGTACATAAAAATGT
The DNA here is from genome assembly GCA_013400555.1 of Jacana jacana. Lineage (NCBI taxonomy): Eukaryota > Metazoa > Chordata > Aves > Charadriiformes > Jacanidae > Jacana > Jacana jacana. The sequence goes on along the minus strand of VZTM01026317.1, from coordinate 35,892 downwards.
TGCTTGAAATAGCCAGTCAATTTTAAAAGTCAAACGCTTGAAACACCAATACACGCACAGTTTACTCTAGGAAATCAGTGAGGTAATAGATTTTTCTGTGGTTATCTTATGATAATAATATATTTTCATCATTTACTATATTTACTGTGTAAGGGTTCTACAGAAATTAATATTATAGTTTGTTTAGCTACAGCAAGTGTTATCAAAGGATTTATTTCAAAATGCTCTTCTACCATTTCAAGAATTTTAATAGTGTGGTAATTTGGCCATGCAATTGAAACTCCTAAGTGAAAAGAATAACCAGACTTTGTTGTATATAGTGACAGCTAAAATTTAACCAGAACCGACTTTGTTAGTTCTGAGTACTTTTAAATGAAGTTGCCCAACCAACAGTTCATGTATATTTATGCCCTTTGAAGACTAGTTGGTATTGCTATCTTGAATGTCTTCTACTCAAAATAGAAGCTTTTTCTGGGAGGAGATTTAAATGTTGCCATGCAATGATGAACAATTGAAATGATGGCACGTTTCCCAGAAAGGGGAATTATTCAAGGATTTGTCCAAACAAAGGACAAATAAATTATTTGCAAAATCTTTCTGAAAAGCTCAATCTGATCAGAAATCTCAGGATTTTGTTTTTCCTTGCTAAATGACACATTTTAAAATGAGAAGCAAAGCTCTATTTGTCAAAATCTGAATGAGTGACTGCACTTAAAATGTTTTAAAAATGTGAAAATGTGGAGGCAATACAGCTAATGAACCATGCAAAAGCATTTGACAGATCTCAGTTACTTACTGCTGTTTCTTTTGAAGAAAAAACAGAGGTGTTATCAGGACTCATGTACTTGAATAATACTGGTATTTGTATAGATTTCCCTTTGCGTTTCTCAAGCTGTGTTTTATTTTTAAATCTAATTTTATAGAAAAACATTTTCATTATCCAATTTCTTGGGTTGATATCTAATTTGGTACCATAGAGGAAATTACTGCATAGACATTACTTCATATGACCCACTCATCTCATACACTCTAGTATTATGTACTCATACATCTTATGTGACTTGGATAATTACCTCCAGAACTGCGAGTTAAACATTAGAGCTTTTATGAGGTTGTGTCACTTTTCTTTAAAATTAAATTCTAGCAAAAGTACTTGGTCAAAATGTTTCTGAGTATGAATAATTGGGAAAAATGAAGATGATGCCCAAACAGGGGCAAAGCAATGGTATAAGACAAGAAGCAGGACTGCTCCTTGACAACATCCAGTGAGGAACTGAATCCCACCTTCATAAAATTAAATAATTTAGTTAAGTCACTTAACTTAAATGCATTATTAAATACTATAGTACATGTATAACACTTAGGATAGGAATAGTACAGGAACACAATAATGGACAAATGTTGCAGTTCAACAATTACACAGAACATCTCTGCTATTAGCTCTTTAGGATTTTTAACTGGAAATGTTTTTGTCGAACAACATCATGAACAAGACGGCATGAAATGAATGAAACTACACAAAATGAAAACATTAATTAAAACTTCAGGGAAACATTGCAAAAAGCATAGCAAACAGTCGTGGAAATTTAACAGCTGTAGTAGATCTGTGAAGTCCACTAAAAGTAAGTCCTGAGGCTCGCATTACTGATTCACCCAAAAACTGAGTACAAGCATCACACATGAGGATACTACATGATATAATTGGCCTCTGAGAGTCTCTGAAAGTATTACAATAGATTTACTGGACCAATACACATGTCATAGTTACACTTATTTAATTTCCCAAGTGAGCTCTAACAAAGCACACTTATTTGAATAACAGTGACAACTTGGAGCTCTAAAAGCTTAAGACTCATGCAGCAATTTACCCAGAAAACTTAGTTAAAAAGAGCGATGGAATTTATAGTCAAAACAGTACTGCAGGCAGTTCTGATAGATCCTGAAGGTGTCCTGCACTCTGCTTTGGGCTCAGATTTGGTAAAAAAAGGAAGCATACACATAGGCATATTCTTATTCAGGTCAGTAGTTAGAATTACAGAACAATTCAGGTCGGAATGACCTTCAGAGGTCCAACCCTGAGCTCAAAGCAAGGAGAACTTAAATCCTGTTGGTCAGGACCTTGTCCAGTCAAATTTTGGGTGATTTGTGATCACACAAATCTCTGTGATGGCGATTCTACAACTCCTTTGGGCATCCTCTTACAGTACTTTGCAAGCAGGGAATATATTTTCCTAACTAGAGTTTCTCATGTTCCAACTTGTGCTCATTACTTCTTGCTCTGTCATTTTTCTTCCTTGAAGGGTCTTGCTCCACCTTCTCTCCACCCACCCATCAGGGAGTTGAAGATCTCCTCATAGTATTTTCGTCCTGAGGCTGAACAACCCCATTCCCTCAGGCTCTCCTCACAGTACACATGCTGTAGGCCTCTGCCCACTTTAGACGCCTACCACTGGACTCACTCCACTATGGCAACCCCTTTTGCGTATTGGGGAGCGTCAAACTCTACATGGTAGTCTATCTGTACTTCCCCAAGTGTGAAACAGAGAGGAATAACCACTTTCAAGACCTGGTTAACTTACTGTACCTGTCACAGATTTGCAGGAAAGGCTTCAGCCGCCAGGCCTATGGTACCTACTGATCAAGTGAGCTGGTGAAGTGGTTGCAGTAGTTTTTGCCTTTCATCAGAGAATGGTAGAACAAGGAGACTGCAATGGGGAAGGAGAGGGGGGAGAAGCTCAAGGTCTGACCTCTGAAAGAGATTCCCTTACAGGAAAACTGGACAGTCAAAGTTACAACTAATCTTCAGCTCTGACACCTGGGGTGGAATTCATTTTCCTCAACATAGGCATCTCCTATCATTTTGGACATGGTAGAGTGGCTGACACTTTCCTGGGCCTGTCAGACAGACACACAGCTTATAAGACCTTTACCTTTCTAGGGAGGCAGCTGGAGGCGAGGCAGGAAATCCTCATTGTCAGCAGGTGTCTGCAATGGCCACCTGCGGTAACCTCAGAGCAGCTGTTGCCTCAGGGTGGCCACAGAGACCTACCCAGAGAGGGCTGCTCTGTCTTGGACCAAGTTCAGCAACAGCTACTGCTGCGGGGCAGGTTTACCTTGGGCATGCTCACGGTGCATGGCCCTGGTCTTGAATGCGAGGAGCATCTTATATTAACTCCAAAGAAAGGTATGGGGAAAACTTGTCAGTTGTATAAAAGGTATAAAAAGGTATAAAAAGCACAAACGTACCATTCCCTGCTTACAGCAAATACCACAGTTACTCTGTCCTACAAAAGAAAGAAAAAGGAGGGGAATGGTTCAGACCTGCTGTAGCTTCTTTCCTCTTGCCCTGAAAGAGCTGGTCTAACACGGAGATTGTCAGCTTGGGAATTAATTTCTCTCAGCTGACTCCACTGCACCACTCCAGATCTGTGTCTTGTACATTCAGCCATTGCTTCAGAACCTCATCATGAAGGTGGTACCTCATAAGCACCTTTGACATTTGTCTTTCACGGTACTCTATGTACTTTATGTGAGTTGCTATCTTTTATGCTGCTTTAAATTACAGTAGTATCAGAACTGTGCTCTTAATGCATCAATTTACAAAGAGAATATTACTTCAGTAAAATTAAGGCTTAGAAGAGTTTACAGTTTATTCTATATATTTATTCTGTGTAACATATTGTTTATGCTCAGTTTAATAAACAGTTTACAAGGAATGACGAATACCAAATAGTTCAGACAGTGAGATGTCTCAAAAACTACACATTCCTGAATAAAACTCCTCCTATTAAAAAGCTAAGCAATGACTATAATCTCACAGACAAAAAATAAAAATCCACCCCCTTTCCTCCGCCTCCAACCAAGTAGCTATATCTGAGCAACTAATCAATAACCCAAGAATGAAATACAAAAAAGTAACCAAGATGGTGTACACAGATGACAGAAGGAAAAGCATATTACATACTTATCTGATTACCACATGAATAACGGTTTCACGAGTATATCTCAAGGGAAGCATTTGCATTTTTAAAGCCTTAATCCCTTTTGTACAGTACCTACACAGATTTTTTTTTTTTTCCCAAAAATATTAATAATTTGTGAGCATTTTAATTTCAGAGCTTCGGTCACTTTGAAAAAGACTTTCAATCAGCGTCAGTCACTTCCTGAATACATTTTTAGGATAGTAGAAACTAACAGGAAGATGTATCACGCTGCAGAAGGCAGGAATGTGTACAATTATCAATGCAGCCTGTAATAAGTATTATGCAACTACGGTGCACTGATGATCCTTGGGGAGACACAGAGGTAGAATTCTAAAGGCAATGAATCATAGATGGTTCCATATAAATGCTGGAAGTCTGGCAGACAACATTTATTTCTTAATACAGCCAATACTCCTGCAGCAATAGTCTCACCCGTCCATACCTCTGTCCAGGAGGAATTTATTAGTAAATAGTGATTCTCGGTAAACTAGAAACACTTGCTAAATGTAACTATCTGTTTAGGTGAAGCTGTAGATATTTTACTTTCCCTGTCAGGATCATACTCAGACTTGGCATGGTTTTAAAACAGAACATTCTTGAGGGCCACGAGACCACTAAGAAAAGGCAAGGATCAATGAAACTCCTGAGTGTTTCATTCACTTCACTTCCAAAGTTAATAGGTTTATTAAAAACGCTTCATCAGAACAGTTGTCTCTCTAAGGTTTCCAGTAATTACTAAGTCATATCATCCTAGAGTTTACAAAATGCTTAGGAAGGGATTTTAAAACTTCATTAATCTCCTGGTCCCATCTCTGCCATATTAGAGAAACGTTTAGGGGCTGGGAGTCTCCAATAAAATAGCTAACTCCGAAACTGCAGCAAATTACACTTGCTAAGTCTCATCCTTTACGTTTTGCAACATGCCAGAACACAATAATGAAAAAGAAGTTAGACAAACTGCATTTAATCTAGTAAGCGTGCAGTCCATTCTAATCCTGAAGGAAATTCAGCATGGTACACTGACAGAGCTGCCTTCCAGGACAACTGAACACCAGTTGGAGAGAAAAATGAATTCTTGAGCTCGTACTTGGATATCGATCCAAGCTGCTATCAGAGCAGTGAATAAATAGGACATTACGCCTGACTTTTCTTCTCATGTCTCAACAATTTGATCATGTTAACAAAATTCCTTCAACATATTTAAGTGATGCATACAGAGAAGCACATGGATGCAAAATGTGTAAAGAATCCCTTCTCCCTCTCCCTGCCCATTACAGTGGAACTAATATCAGCAATAAATCCAGTACATCTTTGTCTACTACAAGTTTCCTGAACTACTGGGCAAAAATGCATACTCTTTTTTCCTTTCCTCCTGATTCAAATCTGAGATTCAACCAAGATACAGCCTTATGTTTGCAAAGGCATACTGCGTAAAAGCTGAGCAGCAGTGTTAGCAACAAAACACATGAGCTATTCCTAGCCCAATGCCTTATTCCAAAACATAACGTTTTTTTCTCTACATAATGCTTTTTATCTCATTTCTCCACATAAAATGGATATAGTCAACTCTTAGCTGTGAATGAGTTATGAACATCATCAAGTGGACAGATTAAGCTGCTATTCTCTAAACAGATGCATTTATAAACTCGACTGACCTTTGACAGGGAAATTGATTTCGCTAAGCCACCATTTACTATGCTTCTTGTGCTTATCCACACAGTAAAGCTGCAATTTGCCTCCTAGAGTTTTGTCAGCAACTGCAGCAGAATGTCAAGCTGCAGGTCCATGGTCTGTGAGTTCAAGTCCATCTACCTCTTACATTGCTACAGCAGCTGTAAATTTGGCTGTACTGAGCTTGAGGAAATGCATTTTGTTGAACCTAAACAGTCAAAATTAGTAATTAGTCAAGCACATAACTCTTCCCAAAGAGCAGTGATTTCAGGCAAGTAAAGTGAAATAAGTGTTTTGAAACATTACTCAGACCACAGAAAGTTAGAATGACTGCTGTCAGTAAATGCATCTCTATGGAAAATGTATACAGTTGGTGCGGTTTTTTCTGCTTGAAGAGTCTTCCATTTTTCTTTGCAAATGTAGAGTGGTTTTGGCTTCCCTGCTACTCAGATGGCATTTGTTTCTTTTTTTAATTTATGATCCTTATTCACTTAAAAACTGGCAAAAAGAGCAGTGAGGCAAGATCAGAAGATCAAACGTTAAATAGACTTGGTGTGAGGCTGCTTGATCTCTCCTCCCTTATGCCTCTGCCTTTTTGTTTGATGCTACCCCATACCTCTCTCATACCAACATTTCTCTTCCAAGAATTTCCAGTGATTCCATAGATATTCCTACTACCGCCTGACAATACCGACCTCAAACTCAGACTCCTTTCCAGTGACTGTTTAGTTCCAGTTCAGCTGCCAACTTCTTTATTGTTTCCTTAAGCCTGTGCAGCTATTTTTAACACTAAAGAAATAAACGAACACGGGGAGGAACATTGCAACTTTAGGTATGCCAGTACCAGATGAGATCCTTTGTTTTAAAACATTGGTTTTACTTTTTCCTGTAATGTTCTACATTCTATTCTTTAAACATTATAACAGACAAACTAGATCTGCACAGTGAACTTCGGTCTCTCAGCTTCCTGCGCTCTTTTTTTCTCCAATTCATCTGTCTCAGAGTTCTCTACCAGTACCCGTCACCATAGAAACTGAGCACGTTTCAGTGATTACGTTTGGTGTATTATATAAAACTTCAGATATAGTAAGAAAGGTTTATGAAAGATTTGTAGGTGGGCCTCAAAGATGATCAGCATTTGAAAACCCATTCTGCCATGAGCCCAGCCCTTTGCGTACCTCAGATTTGCCAGGTACTGGGATTTACCTAGGCCTGGCTGGCATGGTAAAGTGAGATCTGCTGCAGTAGCTTAACCTGCTGGCCACTCGGAAGATTAAGATCAGAGACAAGAGAAGTGGCTCCGAGCCAGGAGCTGGATCGGGACACAAAGTGGGATGGCATATGGAAAACTATCTTAAGACATCAGGCCCCTACCTGCTCTTGAAAATACTGTACCATTGGCATGAAGAGAACTGCTTTTGTCAAAATGAGTAGTGTTATGTCATCAGCATGCTGGCAATCCTGAAAAAAAGGTATTTTCTTTGTGGCCGCCCAAGCAGTATTGCAATTATTACTCTTGTCACCATTGCTCTCATTATGAAAACAGATCTTAGCAGATCATTACAATACAACACTATCTCCTCTTAGTTATCTTACCATACTTCTCAGCAGCTCATTGTTGCTAATACTAAAGCTCTTCAAAGGTCAGGCAGATGTGCTAGCAATTCAGACTCTCATCTACAGCCAGGAGGCAACAGACTTTTCTAGTCTCCATGTTACAGCTTTAGTTTAGCAAGGTGTTTAGGCACACACTTGACTAAGCGGATGACTAATACCACCAACTTCAGGCTCTTCAATGAGACAAAGCCACAAGAGACCCAGCTCTGCTACTCTTACCAACCTGCCAGAAGCATTTGCTTGCTGAGAATCACAGTGAAACAATAAAAAAGATACTAATGTGAATATTAACTGTGCAATCAGGCCCCAGGTATGCAAAAGAACTGCATGGATGGGCAATTACATCTGCTCTCACAGGACCCTGACGCTGCACATAGGTGCTGCATTTCTGAAACTTGCCAAAGCTGTAGGAGTAACACAGCTGCTCATATATTTCATCTTAACAAAACAGATAATCTCAAGACTATTATTAAAATAATTTGAAGTGGATGTAAAAGCAATCCTTAATTAATGGGAATGATTCAGTGTGTACTTTTGTGGAATACCAGTCTATACTTATTTTTGAACCATAAGAGGAAAAATGTCAGAATTGAGAGGTACGTTGCTTAATTCATCTTGTATGGAATATATTACTTCGAACAATAGGAAGATGGAGACCAAAAATACATTTAAATGGGAATATATGTCAGTGTTTTCTGGTAAGGCACATGAAACTCCCCCAGTTTGGCACAACAGGCGTAGGAACACCAAATTAATTTTTTAGTAGAAGTAGATGATTCCACATGGGACATTTAACTTTTTCTGGATATATTTTGTATTGCACTAACAGCTTAGATATTTTTAATATCTTTTCTACACAGCCATTTTTCCTGAGGCCACTGTTGTGGGAGCCAAGAAAAAGCTTCATAAGCATTAAGTAAAACCAGAGAAAATAATAATAAAAAAAATTTACTTTTTGCTTATCTACTAATTCCCCAGGAGTTACACAGAAGTTCCATTTCACATGGGATGGTACTCATGCTGCCAGCGTTTATGTAATTCTCTGCCCTCATTTGAGTTCATTCTTTTTCCACTGTGTAAGAGAGAGCAGTCCAGCTCTGGCTGAATGAAAGTAAGAAATATTATTCTAAGCTCAGTATTGAAAGAGTTAAACAAAGGGGAAAAAGAATTTTAGTGCAGAATCCAAATTATACTAAGGTAAACAAATCCTGTTTGTGACCATTAAACACACATATGAAATTTGATAGGTTATTAGTCACAGAACATATATGCTAAACGTTTTACAAAATAAAATACCTCAAGTAGTTAGACATTCTGATCATTCATATTAGTGAAAGAAGTTAATGTTCTAAGCAGCTGATTTTAAATATGTATCTCCAGTGGAGAAAGTACTTTAGATATACATGGAAAAACTACACTATAAAACAAGCCCTGGGTACAAAATGCAGCTACATCAATATCTGGTATCCATTTTTCACTGGCTCAAAGTCTTTACAAGATGTAGGGCAACAAAAAATGATAGCCTGCATGTGCACTTAACATACATGGTTCAACAGAATACACCATGGTATCTACCAGAGCAAACGCAGCACTGGAATGGCAAAGACTAAGGATGTCTTCTCTGGTGGCAGTAGAAAAAAGAGCTGAAGGGCTCACACAAACATCCATGGGAGAACCTTCCCATGGACCCTTCAGGAGCAGAACTGAGCCCAAGCTCAGAACAAAGCAGCCCTTGCTCAGTCATTCACAGAGGCAGCACAGGCTGGACGGGGAAAGGCAAGGCACAAGCAGCGGCAGGGTAATGGCACCCCCAGCATAAAGGGGAAAGGACCACACTGACAGTTCTAGTGGGTGAAACTCCTGGAGCGTTACGCACAGTCCCAGCTATTGCCTGTGCCTCTCCTGGTGTGGGAAACAGGGGGTTGGTACCAATAGTCAGAGCTGTGCACTCTAATCCTTTTGGTTGCTTTTCCAAATGAAAGGTGAGGCAATAACTGGGGAACTGCTCACCCTTCAGTCCTTCTGGAGTTAGAGAAGGTAGAGTCTCTCTTCCTCTTTTGCTTTCCCTGTGTCCCTCATTCTCCAGTTCATGAGACGGGATGAGGGGGAGGCAATTTCAACTTAAATTGGACCTTACACTGAAGCACAACACAATTCTCAGTGACCATGAAAATAAATCCCTTCTAACTGAGTAAGTAGGCTTCAGATGTCTGTTCGAGTGCAACAAGCCCCCAAATCTGCCTGAGGAGTTAGCACTGCAGAAGTTACAGTAGTGTGGACTACAGTCTGCCACAATGAACTACTACAGCCTTTGAGGCAGTTAAAACCAGTTTACTTACAGATCATGGGTACCTAGTGGATTAAAAAAAATCCTGTGCATATTTAGAATGTAAATACGCATAAATATTAAATAAATATTAAATAAATATATATACAATAAATTTATAAAAATTTATACTTCAAATTGGATACCATATATTTGGTGTAAACATTGAGACAAAATTATTGGATGTTTCCGTACACAACTAACTGTAAAGTACCTTTAGCAATTCAGAAAAACATACGTGGAGGTTTACAACAGATACGTATCTCTTCATGCTATTGCTATTGTTACCTTAAAAAACTTGTAAAACTACCTGTTCCATCCGACTCAGCACCTAACAACCATTTCTTCCCCCTTTTTTTTTCCTTTATTTACACTTAGAAGTTAACTGTATTGACAATAGCATTACAGGTAATCAGCAGTTCTGGTCTCTGCTTTAAAGATGCAAGATTTCTTGCAGGGAAATGAATGAGCATGAAGCAGGCACCAGAAACTCTGGGTAAAATGCAGAAAATGGACAGCTGCCTTCAGCAGAGAGACTAACATGTCTGTGTTACAAACGGGTGATCATAGGGCCTGAAAATAGAGCAAGAGAACATAAAAAAGCAAAGAAGGATGAAGACTACATTGTAGAGAGCCTCAATCTCTTTTTCTGTGTATAAGTGAAGATGGTGTGTAGGTCACTGCATAAGACTCAGGTAGAAAATGAGCTCCCTAACTTCTGAAAAAGACAGAAGAATGAAAAGAACAGAGTTGCAAGGCATCGAGTCTGGGTGCTGGCAATGCAAATCACCTATAAATTAAATGAGGCTGACTTTCCTGTAATGACATGGAGGACATGCATTATGCATTGGGGACAGAGGAGAGCACAGGGCACAATTCAATTGTACCATCTAAACCAGAATAGAGCAACTAGAGTAAGTTTATTGACCTAAGAGAAAGATAAAGCAATAGGTGTAGACAGGAAAATTTCTCTTTGTTAGTGTCATGATTCCTACACATTTACTGACCATCCAACTTTGAGATTGTCTTCATTATTGCCATAACACCATTCTACTTGCACTCATTACTCACTTTGACAGAGTGCACTCTAGATGCACAAAGCAGAAGGAAAAACACATATCACTTCCATGCAGTTTAACAGCCTTTTCATTTGTCTGCCTAATGTGAGGGACTGATTCTCCATTCTTGCTGATGGAGAAAAGGAACAGTAAATCTGGATTGCTGAGCAGCAGTAAATTTGATGTTACAAAGTGTGATGTAACAGTGGTATCGATGAGTCCCTCTGGGTTTAAAAAACTTTTAGAACCCCCCCCTTTTTTATCTAACAGCTTAAAATACCATTTAGTCACTCACCTAGACATTTTATCACCATTTGCTGAGTTTAAGCACAAGTTCACCTGCAACAGCATTTTGTCTGCCAAGCATACCTGTGTCATATGATTCACTAGATGGAAGACAAAGTAATAGTTATCAAAGGGCAATGTCAGTATTTCCCGAGCAATAAAACTCAGTCTCATCAATAACCTGTACCCAGGGCCCCCAAAACTCTCCCAAGAAACAAATAAAAGCTCATTGGCTGTTGAATCAAGGCTTGATAGGATTGCCAGAGAGAGCACTGCGAAGTAAAGAAGCTCAACAAAATCAGATGTTGTTCACAATCACACAAGGATGAACAGAGCTCACTGGGGTTAGGCTGATTTCCTGCTATCTTCCTTATCATAGCAGCATCCTCATCACAAAAAATAACCTCATTAGATACAGCTCTGAGAAAGAAAGCCAAATTGATCCCACAAAAGAAGGCAAAATACTATTTATATTTTAGAAGGAAAAAGACTCAACAAAGCAAAATAAAACTATGACAGCATGATACGGTCAGTCCTGCAGATATTTTGTATAAGGACTTGTGATGCTATGCAGCACGTAAATCACCTGTGGGAACACACAGCATGTGTGAAAATGAAAAAGGACATGAAAAATAACATAAGTCCAAGACAGGAAGCAGTACTGGAAGTGCAACTCTTGTGGACACCTTCTGATTGGACTAAATTTATTGAGGCGAAAATCAGGTCCAAAGCTAGTACGTGATCTACAGCCTCATTTTTCCCTGTGCTGTACACTGCAGTGGCACATCACTGATAAAAGTGGAGGTCCAATTTCCACCACTAAAAGATAACTGATTAGCACAGAGATGAAACCCAACAGAAGGCTGCTGCTCCCCTCACCTGTGAATCTTTAGAATGTAAATACGCACCAAATAGCACCATCAGTATACATAATTTTGTCATTACTGTACTACACTGTATTAGCTATTATGCTTTTGTCTGTACTGTGGAGCACGATAGATGAGTTATAACTGATAAAGATGTAATTCCAGAAGTAATTTTCACCTCAGAAGCACAGTTGACTTACCCTTGTCCTCATCACTTTCCCCTCTGCCCTCTGTTATTTAAAAAAACATAAAAGCACCCAAACCTAAACCTAGTAATTTCATGACCCATTTTACTGTGGAGACCCACAAAAAGTTGCATCTGCACAACTGAGCATATGGTAAACTGCATGAAGGACAAACAAGAGACTGAGGAAGAGTGTGAGCATCTGAAATAGGCTTTGGTGGCAATATGGGTTACATATCACAGCAGAGTTTTACTTTATCCTTTTTCTTTCTACTGAGAGGAATTGTAATAGAAGTGAAAAGATGATCAGGTGAGAACCTCCACCTATGCCAAAATCCAAGCATTTGAAAAATGAACCAGAGGAAACAGGTAATTACCCTCTTTATGCATTACCTGTGACAGCATGTTAATCTTAACACACATCTCAGGGTGAATAAACAAGTGCAAAGAACCTAGATATAGCTAAAGAAAGAAATGCTGAAGAAAAATGGCACATATATCAATTAACTATCTGCTCAGAACAGATTTTTTCCCCACCAAGCCCTCAAAAAGCCCAGTATGGATCTCAAAACAGGTATAGGGGAGAACTTGCTTTCTCAGAAATTGATGTGAAACTGGAACATTTTGTTTCAGAAGTTCTGTGTAGGCTGAACAAACTTTCCTGAGCAATACTGAGGACTAGGATTAGAATTACAAGTGCTGAAGTTGCTGGTTGCTAAGATGCACTGACCTCTCTCGGGGAGCACACTGATTATCTGTTGTATCTTTCAGAAAAGCAAGAATGCAAACCACAGCCATTTGGAAATTAATATGCAGTCCTTTCAGCAGAGGAGTTTCAGATGAAGTGGCTACAGCCCACTAGGTAAATGTCATCCTCAAATGGGCATCAACACCAAATCTGAGGAAATTTGCTGTTTATTTTTGTCTCCTATAAAAATATAAGGACTTGATAATTCATGTGGGTTTTTAAGTCCTCTACCACCACTTATGATAACTATGCTTGGCAACTAGTAGCATCTGGGGAGCAGTTTCTGTACATTCCGTATCAGTGTTACGAGATTTGTAAAGCAGATGGAGTTTTTCTGCTACTGCAACTTAAACACCCCTGTGGCTTGTATTTGTCAAATATACACATTGCACAAACATCCTGATTGCCTCTGTCATCAAAGAAATCAATAATAACCTGAGAACCTCAGCAAGAGCCCTTATCAGTCCTTCATAGCACATCACATTTCTGTGACTGAGGCATATGAATAGAAGACACTCAGAAGGTCACTGGCCAGGCTACCCAGCATCATGTGGATGAACACGTTTGCTCACCAGAAGATTTGTCAAGGAACACTTTCAATAATAATAATGTATAAAAAACAGATGAAACACTGCAGTTTTACTGAAAATTTGGGTAGCTAAGCAAATGAGACAAAGTTCCAATGGGTGAGCGTATTGCCATTTTATATGTCACAACTGTGTGTCTTCTTAATAGCTCTGCTCTCCACAGCAGAGCTTAAGATTTCCCAGTTGTCTTTACTGCTATATTTAATCAACTAAATATAGAGAATACTTGACTCCAACTTGTAGAGTGCCAGTGCACTATTTCTCACAAGATGTCCATCCTGGCAGATATAACTTAAGCCCTGGAATAATACCGGGTGATGTGTCTGGGTATGCAACCCCAGAATTGTCCTTGGGGTCCTCCCCTGGTGGCCAGCAACATGCCAAGGGATGCTGAGGCAGGGACAGGGCATTCCACTGCCCCTCCAGATACCCCCAGCTGCCATCACCAAGGGGACTCTATTAAGTGAAATTTCCCTAATCTAATTCTAGTAACGACATTTCCAACATGTGTAATTGTATAATTATCCACAAGACTAGCAACAAAGGAAGCTTATATTTAATTGGTGGTAGCTTTTGGTGGATTTTTAAAATTTTGATTCATATTTCTCACTATAGTATATGTAGGTTTACTGATGTAGTTGGTTTTTCCTTCCCTGCAGAGCCTTGTGGTCTGCCTCCCTAACTTTACCTCCTAGAGATCCCTAATAGGTGTTTTGTGCTTTTCGGGGAGGGGGTAAGACCAGGCAAGCTGCTCTGCTTTACTTGTCACCTTTGGGATGCAAGAAGACTGACTGGCCTGGGAGGTAACTTATGCTCCTTGCTAATCTTGAGAAAAGATTTTTCTTTTCCTTGCTTGGGTTGCAGTAGGGCACGGAAAGGAGCAGCACAATGATTACACCCTTTGCTACATACTCCCTAGAAGAAACCCTTATTATGGTGAAGTGATACACATGGCAAGTACTCTAATCAACAGGAATTTGCAGGGTTAAATGTTTGCTTTCAGCATCAGGTCTTTGAACTCTGGCTTTGCTTCACATCTTCAGAAATGTAGCCAGTGAAATTATTCCACATTCTACAACTACGAGCACCAGATTAAAATTATCTTCTGAGACAACATGTCTTTTAGAAAAAAAAAAAAAAAGAAATTTAAAAGCACTAAGATTTGTCACAGTTTGGCCTTAATTATAAGTTCAGATTTTCTTTTTTATTTTTTTTTTCCTGAGGAACTTATATGAAAACAAGGATTATATATGAGCTTTCAGCTGTGGTAGTACTGAAACACATCTAAACGTCAATATATTCTGTAACGTGTTGTGGCATCTTGTTCTGTACTTTTCTTTTAAAATGAGATAAAAAAGAAAATATGTCTTACTTGAAGCATATTTTATGCATTAAAAATACCACAATTCAAAAGGACTCCTTTATTAACAAACCCTTAGGGAGTGCTCATGGTTAACAAGGTAACTAGATTTTTCAGACTTGAGCTCTGTTGGAGCAGGACTGTTGATTCACTGTTAACTGGAAAAACACTGCAGATAATGCAGAGAGTGAACACAACACAGATAGGAGGCAAATTTCTACCTACTTGCATCTGGATCTAACAGTGGATAGGCTCCTTATATTTCTCAACTATATTATGACTGCTGTCAACTTTATTTTACAGAAGGAGATCAAAGTAAATCACTGGGACAAGTATCAGCACAACAAACCAATTGCATTGAACTTCACATTTGATTTTTTTTTAATGTTTTAACATTATATTTTAATTAAAAATGTAATATTTTAATATGAGCTTTAGCTGATTCCATAAGAAGAACTTCCATTCTGGAAAACGGAAGGCAGACTGTACCTTTCATGTGATTTCATATCATCCAAACAACGTGCAGCAATGGCAACTGTGCTTCTGTTTTACAAAGCATTTGCTTGAGTTAAGGCTGGGACTTAAGAATGGGGTGGTAGAATATATAACAAAATTACAAGAAATACCCTTAATGCAAAGTGTTATATTTTTATACTTTTCCTAATTCAAAAGATCTAAAGAAAGGCAGTCATAAAGAACCATACAGCCATTAATTCAAGCATCCAAGCATAAAACATTCTGCAAACAAATCTTTAGCTCTCACAATACTGTCCTTCCTATCCGTTTGCCCAACAAAGAAGGGAAAATACTTTATAACTAGAAAAACAACTGTCATATTGTAGGCTGTTATATTAATTGTTATTTCTTTGTAAAAGTCCAACAACTTGAGAGCATTTGTAGAGTTAAGTTATATACTAAAAGACAATGTAATCATAACTCGAGAAATTAAGTTCTGTGAGAAATTGGAAAAAACAATATCCACTTAGACAACAAAACACTAGTACCTAACTAAGGACAGGATATTGACTCTTAGGAACACAGAGCTTGAGAGTTCTCAGGACGCTCAGGAGTGGTGACAGAGCAGTGCTGAAGTTGAAGGAGAGATTAGTGCAAGCACACTGCAGATAATTCCTCTCCCACAGAGTAACTGCCTTACCAAACCTGTGAATCAACCTCTGACTACTGGCACAGCCTAAGTACCTGGTTTTTGCAACACTTCTAGCTTCTTGGTATTCATCTCAGGAAAACTGATAACATTTCTCCCTACCTGTGACACAAGGCAATTTTTCTAAAACTACTGATTGGGGGCATAACCCACTCGTTAGCCCATTAGCACTTCTTAGGCAGCACTTTGTGGCTCATGTGTTTTCATCTTTGCAGCCTCACCTACCCCTGTAATAGAAGTCAACAATAAATGACTGGGAAGGCTACTAGGTTTGCAAAACTAACATGCTTTTCTTCTCTTCTGGTAGGAGTAGAAAAGATTCACCACCAAGAGCAAAGGTCAGTCAGCCAGGGCACTTCTTGCTTTTAAGCAGCAAGTATTTTCACATCATTCCACCCAAGTACATAAAGCAGCAGCCAGACTTAAGCAATTAAGCTTCATTTCAGAAATAGCTGAGTGGCTCAGTGGAAAAAAGTTTTCTGAAGGAGCATGTCTGGACCTGCTGTAGGAACATGCACACAGACTACGGTGCAAAGGAGAATGGTTACAATCCAGCTATTTTTAACACAGGACCTTCATTTTGACATGTAGTAAACAGAAGTTAGATAAACATATTATCAAAGAAAACATATGTAAGAGCAATCAGTGGAAGAAAAAAGAGGAGGAATACCCTGGCAAATTCCAGCTGCCTGTTCCAAAAGGGAATCAAACTGTCCAACTCTCTTTAAATCTGGTTCGGTTTAAGCATATTGCCACCAACCTGTACCTCTGCAGGCTGTAAGACTAAAAATCTACACTTCCTCACTCTCTTTTCCTGAGAGATTAAAAAAAAAAACCAACCACCTTTGGGTTTTATTTTATATAGCTAGCATATTGTTTAATGTTGAATCTTAATAAATACTTTGTCAAAAAGAAATTAACCAAGTTTGAGGATGAAAAGTTATTTTCTTTTTCAGGACTCTTATGAATTTGCTGTCCTCTCATAGTCTATCCCTAAAGGATAATGTATCAGACAGAAGGATAAGGAAGACAGAGTTTTATTAATGGAGAGAGATGCTCAGTTACCCAAATACGATGACTGCCTGTCTCTGCTAAGAAGTTCACTTAAAGAAATTCTAAGAAATCTCTAATGAAGAGATGATATAAATTTCAATACTTACCATTGCCAAAAGCCATCAAATGCTGACATACAAAGGCAGGTATAGGGCAAAGTTCTGTTTCTGGAATGCATCTTTCAGATACAATTGTTTTGTATTTATTTATACTTGAAGACAGCTGTACCATTAATTTAGATACATGCCAAGCCCCTCAAAATGCTTTTCTGCTGTGTCAATTTATATGCTGATGTCAAGTTAATCTTAGTTCACCATGTCCCTTCATACATAATATTTCTTTTTCTGAGAGAATACAGATTAATGATTTAAATATTCAAATGTATTTAAAAATAGAATATATTTTTTTCTGTATGTTATTACACTTGGGCAACAATATTTAAAAACTACAAGCAACAGTAGAAAACGGGCTTATCTTACTACAAATTATTGGGCGTGATGCCTCATATAGATGCAGGGCTCTCTTACCTTTTGGGTTATGAGGACTTAGCATTCCACATAAAGCTTCCTCTTAGAGCTTCCTCCTTAGATGGACTATTCCAAGATTTTATTCTGTTATCATTACATTAATTACCAATAAGTTCAAATTCAAGAAAGGACATATGTTTTACACAACATCTATTAATCAGGAGAGGGAGAGTTTGGTCACAGATTGACATATCAAGTTTCATAACCAAGATTTCCAGCAGTCGTAGATGAAGGAACGCTGTGCTAGAATACAACCATGGAATTCCAAAGAATGTATCTTTTCAGTTTGGTTAGGACCAAGTGATGTATACAAGCAATTATAATAATATGAGCCTAAGAGCCTTTCCCAATGGCAAGACTCAGAAAACACCTCCCCCATATAGTCACTCTGCCCACCAAGGAAAATAAAAAAATCTTGTTTAACATATCTTTTTCGTCATTCTGTAATATTTCTGTATATAGTATCGAGAATCAAAGCTGTTGCTTTTTCCTTTACAACGACACCAGCTTAGAAACTCATCTCTGTTCAAGATAACACTCCAAAGCAATATGCGTAAGTGATTTCTCTCGGGTGATACACCAGATACAAGAATTGACAAAGAACCTGTTCAAGCTGTTACATGGGAATTGATAACCCGCTATACCAAATGACAGAAGCATGGTCCAGAATGAATGTGAGAACAGAATTTAAAATTCCCTGGGCTGTTGCCCATGAGGTGAGCCCACTCAGTGTGAGCACCAAGCAGATTGTGTCAGAAGAGTCTACGCTTCAGTGTTAGCAGTCCCAGGTGGAAAATGGAAATTTCACACCGTATCATTAGTTCCAAATACAGTAAACTATATCTGTCCCTCTAGCATCCTGGTTAATATGGAGGCACCATAGAAGTCAAGAGAACTGTACCTGGTACGGGAGACAGGAGCATTTGGCCCCAATAGCTTTAGAAAACCTCAATGACCAGCGGGATGCTCAGACACAGAAAAACTCTATTTTGGGGGGGGAAGAGAGCTAATCAGTGAGCCTTCTCCATATTTAAGAATATTTCTTTCCTGGTTGTTGAGAGCAGGCCCTTTAAGAGGGAGTTACTGAAAGGGCACATATGCAAATAAGTGGAAGTAAGCGAAACGAAGTATAGTGAAGGCGAAACAAAGTGTGGGAAACAGCAAATGACACAAATGTTGTAGCCAATCATGGGGCAGCTTTAAGCCTGTGGAAAGTGCGTGGAAAGCTCGTGGACAATACCCCTCTCCCTATCCGAAATGTAGTGCTTAGCGAATGAGGACCTGTAACTGTAGAACGAGTGGTGTGCTTCCTGACTGGGTGTGCTTCCTGGGAGTGCTCCCTGGTGCTTCCTGGGTGCTTCCTGAGAGAGGTGCTTCCTGGGTGTGCTTCCTGATTCGGGTGTTTCCTGGAATGGCTTCCTGATTGATTGCGTCGGGCTCGACTGCTCCTGGCCACGGCACCTGGTATAATTTCTCAAGGGGATTGTGTGCTTTTCACTTTATGCAGTAGCAAGCTTCCTATATTCTCCAAGTCCCAACCTTTCCTTATTTTTCTGCATTGGTCCAGGCAATGCAATAAAAATGGACAACATCTTTTTGCTTTCTTTAAGGTACTGTTGAGTATAGGGCAGAAAAGCTGCACTTTTTCCTCAAGATACCTTCTTGCTGAGAGAGAAGGAATCCGTGCCATTCCCATGTCCATTAGGCCAGGGTAAGCGGCAGTGACAGGAGAATCAGAGCATATACTCAGAATTAAAGCTGATTCAGAACTTCCAGGCACATACACACGTTTACACTGAAAATTAAGATGCATTCTAACATAGTCTGCCCTCTTTCAGCTTCAGCAAATTATAGGTTTTTTGGGGGAACATTTTCCAAGGAGCAAGTGAGTTGTGCCAATGAATCTCAATTATTTGCTAATGAGATGTGTAATTCCTAAGTACCACTTTGAAAATGTACCTCATACTGTTTGAATGTATCTTTGTGTTCTCTAAGGGTGAGGCAATTTCCCTGAACCTTGAAATGAGCTGGTAGAAGGAATCAGTGCTTCATGCTTTCTGGGAAAATCCTAAATCACATGGAACTGTATCAAAGTAGCAACTGGTGTGGGCAGGGAATGATTATAATGGTGTGAGGCTGAAAGCTTTATTTTAGACTCCTGCGTAATTGCAACAAGATGAGAATCTCACTGGCATGAGGCTGAGAAGAGGCAAAAGTGAATGTGCTGCCATTTATTTATTTTTAAAAGGAATGGACAGTTCAGAAATTGAATGGTTGTGCACAGCTGGCAAAGTATGGCCAGAAAAATAATCAAAAGAAATAAAGGGAAGGGGAAAGGGGGAGCGAGGGACAGAGAGAAAGACAGAGAAAGAGAGGAAGATCACTAGTAAAACCACCACAATGGAAATGCAGCCTCAAAATACAGAAATGCTAATGTGAAAGATGCACTATCCCATAAAAGATAGCTAAAAGAACTAGAAATAGAATCAAACAAAAATAAAGTCACACTATTAATATGACGGTGATTATTACTTAGCTTATTGGTTAAGTGTGTCTGCATTGTAAATATAGTTTTATATATAAATGGAAATATTTTAGCTTGGTATTACTAGAAAAAGAAAGTAACATCTGAAAGCTCAATTTGGCTGCTATACACTTCATTCAAAGTGTCTTCCCTGCTGTTGTGTCACTCCTGTTAAGACAGCATGCCCCAAAAAAGTAGCAATCATAGGAAAAGTGAGAGGTTTAATCATTAATAGCAGTGATGTAATTGCATAAGTCCGTTTCTTCAATAAAAACTAAAATGTCACTAGGAACAAAGGCTTTGCAATAGATTGTTTAAACAAGTTAAATAAGTTGCAATAAGAGTTATTAAAATGAAACTTCTGAAGCATTAGTGGGGAACTGTATGTATGTGGCTAGAACAATTTCTTCAGTATCAGTACTATCCCAAGCAATTTTCTTTGGAAGTTACCCTGGATCAGTTTTGCAGAACCATCAAGACTTGATGATCCCAGGGGTCTCTTCCAACCTAAATGATTCTATGATTCTATGATTCTATGATTCTATGATCTGGGGAAGTGAAGATCAAGTATCTGGAGATTTGAAGTTGTTTTGGGGATGAGGCCAAGGTATCTGAAGGAATCTCTCTTGCTAAAATCACAGCTTCCTTTTAGACTCTGGTACAGCATCACCATCTATCAGTATCATGTGTGAGTCCCTACTAAAGATTGGTCTAGAGCACTGTAACTCTCTTAGAAAAACAGAATTGGTGGGAAACTTCTCTAACTCACATTAGTCCAAGTCTGCCCACACAGTAAAATTAAGTAATGATACGTTTTTAAAATGCATGAAAAGAAAAAAAAATTAAAGTTGTACTTGTTGTGAGTTTGGAGGTGATAAATGCAGTAAAGTAAGAATATATTTACCCTTTTCTGTTTTCCATTTGCTAGCTGTTCTCATGCACTTAACTTACCCTGCAGAAATCTGCAAAAAAAAAAATTCATGCATGTTTTCTCACATTACGCTTTTAAAAACAAATAACTGTCTGCAGGGTTAGCTCTTTCCCTAGGGCTAATTAAGAGTTAAACTACTGTGAGAAGTTATCTTCGTAATTATAGCTATTGTATGCTATTAAATGTCAATTACTGGAGTAAGCTGATTCCTACTGCATATTTATTAAGATTAATTTACAAGGTGCATTGAAGGAATTATTGAACATTTTAAAAATGTTAATAGATACAATTACTAATAAATCATTCTGACAACAAAAAAAATCCCTCCTGTTCTTTAGTAAGGCCATGAAGTTCACTAAATCTTTCGAGTGAAACTACGACTTGTTCTGTCAGACACAGAATTTAGTGGTTTTCAGCTTTTGCACTGAAATAGAAAGGTCTCAACTGTGCAGGGATGCTGGATAATGTCAACATGGTAATTTTCAATACATATGTGCTGAAGAGTCTCTTGCCTCTGGCTGGTGCCATTTCTGCCTGCACTTGGTGGTATCTTGCTGCCTTCAAAATGCCTACTTCATGTTTCTGTAACTGCAGAAGGGATGCAGAAGGAAATGCCTCTAGAAGTTAGCTGACAAGTAATGGCTTAGGAAATTCTGATGTCAAAGTTGAAAAATTATGTCCAAAGTCCTTTGTTAGAGCAGATTTTCAGTATTTATTCAATTTATACATGATAACTTGAGGACACAGATGACTCTGCTATTTTGTCATTTACAAGCAACCTCCCAACACCTACAATAGCTGTTCACAAGAAAACACAATGTCAGGGAGATAGGGTTTTTTGCATTTGTTTGTTCATTTTATTATTCTTTTATTGCTATGACCTTTAAAAATAATTATTTGTGTGGTTTTAATTTGATCCCGTGTGAGTTGCCCTCTCATCTGTTCTTCTTTCCTTCCTATTTCCTTCTAAATCTGTACACAACAGTATCAGTGGGTGCATTCCTCTGTTTTTTCTGTTGGCCTTCCCTTGAAACATATTTTCCTAACATTTGGTTCTCTATTAGCCTATGTCCCTGAAAACACTAGCAACATGATTAATCAGCTACTGATCTTTTCCTCCTGCTCCTTTTATTAAAACATTTGGAAGACTATTCTCTGCTGCCCTGGTGACTCCTCTGCAGCTTGGAGCTGGCAGCTCTGGTTGTTTTTCCTAGGGTAATTCATCTTGTTACTTTCTTTGCACAGTTACTAACAAATCAATCAAACTCCTACATTTGAATTTTGTAGAGGCCTCGGACGGCAGGCTGCACTATTTCAACTTGTATCAAAAAGGGACGTGTAGCAAAAACAGAACCGTTCCCTCCTTTTGTTAGAATGGAAACAGCTATTTATTGAAGTCTGCAACTGCCTGTAAATCAGAGGTGTACTTAACAGAAATAGCACAATCTCTTTGGTGCAGTAATACTTTAATTTATCATTATGTTTTTGGAGGGTCTGGATAAAAAGATGAATTCCTAAGATGAAAGCATGATGATGAACTTGTTAAAGATTAATTGGTTATAAACATGGACACAATTAGGGAGTATGCAGACTACCAGCACATTATGTAAATATGGACGGTGAGATGATTACTGTAGGTGACAGAGTATGTTTCCTTTCTTTTCATCAGTCATGTCAAAGAAGCAGAAAATTTAACATATTTCACGATAATATTAGGACACTACCGTTAAGAAACCATTAAATAAAAATATTTCTATGAGGTATTAATTAGGAAGACTTTGATTTATGCTCATAAACCTTTTCACATGCTTTTGCTTAGAAAGGTCCTTCATAAAGAGCTGAATGTTTGTAATTCTGGGTGCAAAAAACTTAAGCTCATGGGAGAAAGAAACTAAATGAAAAAAAAAATATATTTTTTATCAGGTCTTAAATGATACTTCTTCAACTATATAGCACATGGGGAGAAATAAATGCAATTCTCCTCTGCCTCCTATCATCTATTTGTAAGGGCAAAAAATATGATCACTGACAAACATAGGAGCCTTTTGCTCTTTACAGGCATTCCCAATGTCTCCAGCAAGCGTGGAGAACCTGCATTTCCTTCCTTCCCCACAGCAGCCACTGGAGAGGGTCAGCCAGGCAGAGGCAGAGGACTCAGTGTACGTACAATGAACCCAAAAAGGACTGGGCGGCCTCTCCTCTAGGGCCTCGCAAAAGACCTCCTGTTGTTCTTTTGCAGCAATGCCTTTTTACCCACAGTTGCACTGCGTGGCTTGCTTTTCTGCCATTCTTCTCTTATTCTTCCTTTTAAAAACAAGTGGAGGAAGGAAATTGGGTAGAATGTAGATTCACACCACTGCAACAGGCATAATACTTGTTAGTGTGACTCTGACCCCATCAAAATAGCTCTCACACTCATGTTCTGTGTACACTAGTTGAAGAAAAAGCCCAGCTGGCTCCCTTCCCACTCAGCCACCCTGCCTTTGCATCACTGAAACCATTTGCTATCACAGACTGAATCATTCTCCCAACGCACTGGGTGTGCCGCAAGCACGTCCTCATATTCACAGCCTTGAACAGACCCTTCTGCCACTGCAGAACTTGGGATGGGACACAGGGATCTAAGTAGCCCAGGGCTAGGAGAGACCCTGGTAATCCCCTACATTTCCTCCAGCTCTGGGGAGCAAAGTTCTGCCAAAGTATAACAAATTCATCTGCTGGTCGGTCCCAGCTCTCCTAGACTTTCCCACGGGCTGCTCTGTGCCACAAGAACTGAATTCACAGCCATGTGAGCCCATGACGGGTCTGAAAATTATCCCTGTAGGCCTGTGAAAGAAAAGCCACTCCAGTTTAGGGGACGCCAGTCAAAATATACTGAGAACGTTAATATAGTGTATAAATAAAACCCACTTGCCATATGGGCTATGTGTTCGCTCCACTCACAAGAGAGAATCTCACCCCCAGTGCATCATCTTTGGTGCATTTTTACACTAAGTAACAGGAGAAGAGAGATGACCTTGGCTTGAACCACCTGCAAAGTGCAGCACTGGGCAGCTGAGTGGTGCTCTGCTGGAACTACTCTACAGGTGTAATAGCATGTTTCACAACAACTACCTGTGCGACATGCAAGTCGAGCCACTGCAGTGTGTCCACAACAAAAGGAGCACTATATTAGCTCCAGGAAAGTAATGAAGTTTAATGATCCAATTATGCCTTTGTCTATAATGAAATATAGAAACAGCTTTTTCTATACATGCAGAATACTTTCACACACATGCATTGTTTGGAAAGAAATGATATAAAGTAAAACTAGAAAACTAGATTCAGAAAGTCAGTTTCTAGTTTAGAATATTCTCCATGACATTTTTAAATTCCTGATTATTGTCATTATTAGTTTCCAATAGCAACGGGTCCTGACATGCCCTCTCACACCTTTTATGTGGTAAATTTGATTTGAAGTATTTTGTTTCTTTTGTATTTGTCTTTTTCATCCTCTGTTTGGAGGAGGCCTGGCTGGTCTGAGGGTTTATGGAATCAGACACTGTCTGTCACTCCTTGTGTTGCCTTCCTCTCTCCAGTTAATACATTCCGTCTTGCTAGCTACTGTGAATCAGGAGCTCAATGGGATTGGAAAGGAGTCTAAACTGGTGAGCAAGTGGCATTACATAATGACCAGCTACCGATGGGAGTCTGGGTTGCTGTTGGTATTGAGCTCTATAGGTAATGAATGTTTTCTTCTTATGTGTAATACCCTTGTCTGTATAGCAAGCAACAGTCTACACTGCTGCTGCTTATAAGCATATAGATCAAAGACACTCTTCTCGCTCATGTATAAATGTATGTATGTATGCCTATGAGCAGTAAGGCTGCATCCTTCCTGCTTCATCAACCAGCTTGGCACAGTGGGGTTCCTGGAACAGAGACAGGCTCTGGTTTTGAATGTGTAAGCAACAATAATGGCCAGGATTACCTTTTTACTATCCTCATTATCTGTCGCATGCATAGATTTTTTTCAAGCAGCCTTTTGTTTGTGAGGAAACACAAGTGATTGGGCAGCTGAGGATTATGGGAGACAGTGTAAGATCAAGCTTGGTGCTTATAAAAAATAAAAATGAAGCCTCTGCTTATGAA
Source organism: Jacana jacana (assembly GCA_013400555.1). Taxonomy (NCBI): domain Eukaryota; kingdom Metazoa; phylum Chordata; class Aves; order Charadriiformes; family Jacanidae; genus Jacana; species Jacana jacana. The sequence goes on along the minus strand of VZTM01026317.1, from coordinate 10,876 downwards.
GCAGATCAGCCACAAGTCTGGTGTCCGTTTGTGACAACTGGTTTAGAAACATTTTTCAAACAGTTCATTTCTACAAAAAGGCTAAGCTGATAAAGGTCAGCAGAATGCTGAATTATTTCCTATTAAGACTTCAGTTGCTGAAGGATGCTTTTCCAGTCAAACTAGATTTTCAAAAGATCATGCAACTTTGCTTATATGATTGGTTTTCTGCTTATGCATTTGCCAGAAGAGTATGTTCTGCACTTTGGGGTTGTTTTACAGATAGCTGCAAGATAGAAAGATTCTGGGTATATATTATTGCTCAATAATGACTGACTATGCATCCCTTTGTTGTTGTTTACTACCAGAAAAAAAAAACACCCTACAACATTTATAACTGAGATAACAAAATAATGAGAGCAGATTATGCTTTGTGCTTGGAACGGGTTTGAAATATGAGAATTTGGTTTACTTCTGGTGTGGATGAAAACTAAGTATTTTGGCACTGTCTAAAAAAGGCCAGTCCAGCGCTGATGCTCTGCCTGCTGTACACCTCACTGGATGGGACACAGCTGTGGAGCTGAGCAGCCAACTGCTGAGGAGTTGCAAACTGCAAACCCAAAATCTCAGTGCAACACTGGCACACCGGGGAAGCTGCACAACAGCCAAGAGCTGGAGCTGTCTTCCTGGCAGCTCGTCAGATGTGCCGCAGAAGATGAAGGAGCTGGTGAGCAGCTCTGAGCTTTCTCTTCCTCAGCTGGGCAGGCAGCAGAGGGGCTTGGCAGATAAACTGACAGAGATTGATATAACTTTGAAAACCTGTCTTTTTTTCATTAGCCTTTGGTTAAAACCAAATTGCCCCTGGGTAACGCTTTGATCTTCACAAAGCAGCATTCTCCAGTCAAAGCATTTCTGACCAGCTTTAGCTGAGGCTCCAAATCACAAATTCCACAAGAGCTGGATGCCTGTCTCAATCAAACTCCTTTGCAAATCCACTCTTCTGAGAGCATCACATTCTTGGGATGCAGGCCTGATGCCATGGCCTTTAATGTGTTCAGGATTACAGCCCAATGGATTTCACACTAAGAACAACCAAGAGATAAACAGCAGCATTCTTTAAGATTTTTTTTAAATAGTCTGTTTCTAAAGACTTGGGACATGAGAAAAACATTACATTTACAAGAATTAAAAGACTTACATTTTCAGTCCTTATTTTATCCCTCTTGAAGAACAAAAAAATTACTAATGATTTATGCTATTTAGGACCCGGGAAAAAACCACTAGTAACAGATGTCATCAATGCCAGCAGCAATTGTTATGGAATGCCCACTCTGATACTACTATGGGAAAACATAAATTTGCAAGTGATTTTGATATATTTTTACATAGCTAGAATTAAGACTTCTTATTTTACTTAAACAAGGGTCATGATACTTGCATTCAGTTGACATTCAATAGTACATTACAACTGTATGTTGTTTTGAAATCAGAACAATTCATTAAAGACACAATCAAGAACATTTTCGTCATTCAATGTTGTTGAATGAAGAACATTTCAAGACTCATCATTGTCAAGCCATGGGTCTGGAGTTATACTGCAGGCCTTCAGGTCTTTGCACAGACTCTTTCAGGTGTTTTAAAAAATAAAAGTGAATTCAGAATTTAACAAATCATAAATTATAAGTCCTTTGTATTTGCTCAGAACTATTGCCTTTTATTAACCCTTCTTGCTTTGGTGCTTTAAAAGCAAAAAAAATCATACCCTGAATCCAAGATTCGACTGGCTTGCACTTGAGAGGGTAGCTAACCTTCCCAAGCAAGCACTAATTTTACCCTAATCTTTCTGGGCTACATATTTTTAATTCTTTCCATGTGTATTTTTTATCTGTGACTGTAACATTCATACAGTATTTACAGCTGTAGTCCACCAAAGCTAAGATTTTCAAGATTTCCTATATAGAAGCCTAGTATCATCATATTTCAGCACAGTAAGCCAGCCACTGGGACAGACAACTTGCATACTCCTACTCTATTGATTAGCCAAGGCTCAATGCTGGCCTTTCTTATATGGCCAAAACCCCTATGAGCTTTACTCAGAAAAGTTTACTCTTTTTCTAGAGTAAACATATCAGGCTTTCTTCCTAAAAACAAAGTGGCCGTTATTTATTTCAAGTTTCTTTCAAATCACTTTTATAACAGTATCGTTCTCCTCACGTTGTAGTTACAGGTAAGATGTGGAGTGTCAGCACTGCCTGTAGAGTAACCACAGTGAGCAAAGTAACAATGGACTTGAGCACCCAGAGCCTTCAATCCTTCCTTCTACTGATAGTATTGCTCTCATGTAAAATCCATTACACTATCAAAACAGAGTCTATCTGACGAACCCAGCACATATATAATCACTGGCTCCAATATATCAACACATTTAAACATGTTTAGCATTACACAGGTACAAATGAAGTGGGTGGTTGATTGGTTCACATATAACTGCTGCTAATGTACGATAATTGCTGAAACTTTAGAGGTTTAGCACATCTCTCAATTCTGTTTTTGGAAACAATCACAACAGGAACATACAAAAGCAATATAATGATTTAGATTATTGATAGGCACTGTTACTTACAGCTATGTACAGCTATATCATTTTGTGCTGTTGATATTGGCTCTGATACTGCTTAATTGAATTCAACCTAAAGACAGGAATGAACTACAGGTATTTGGAAATATATATGAACATTTTATAACATGTTTTCTAGTGCTTCATGTAAATCTTGGCTGTTTCCCTGCATAATCAGTTTGCATGGTTCAAAGCTGAACTGCAAAGGGCTGAATCCTGAAAACAGTAATTCCTGTAAGCAATATTGCTGAAACCTGGGGTTTTCTCCAAACCCCACTGCAAACAATGCAAATGATCGACCATCAGGGATTAGACTGTGGGCATGTGGTCTCCAGTCAGAAAAACACTTAGGAGTTTGTATAGTGCCATGGTGTGGGATGGCTTTAGATGTTTAGTAAGTTGAGCTCAGGCAGTTTTCATCAAATAGATCCCATATGGAAAAAAAAATATTATGTCTGAAAGCCTGCTCTTGTCCCTTCCTGCCCCCAACAGGGCTAGGACTTCACATGAATAACATGTCTGCATGCATGATGTGGTTATGTGTTGTACCTGATCTGGCTGGGAACAGGCTGGCTTGGCTTTATAAGCACCAGTACTAGGCTCTTGCAGGCACAGCTGTCCCTGCTGAGACATCTGTATACTGATGCCCTTCTCAGAGCTCAGAATTCACAGGGTCAGATTTAAAATGCAAAAATGCTGCTTTCTCCCTACGTTTATACTGTTTGTGTTATCCTGTTATACACTAGATGACATCAGTGCCTGAGCAATGTGGCTCCCCAGTCAGACTGGTATAAAATGACCAAAAAGTCAGCAACCTTGCTGCTAGCAGAATAACTCACTTGTTAAAACCATGACACCTGTTTTCACCTCAATCCACTTCATGAGAAAAGCCTCGTATTTTAATACCCTGAAGCATACTATGCATAGTTTACTTGCAAAACAATATGTCTGGAATATAAGTGTTTATTTCATTACCTCTTTCTCAACTTCAGTCTCTAAGTGCTACTGTCTTTAGCTAAGCAAAGTCTCACAAGCCTTTCTTTTAAATGCACAGTAGGAAGTCCAAGTATCAATATGAACATGCATCATTCTCTAAGGAAACCTTGCTAGGAACTGACAATAGGTAACATTTTAAAACAAAGAGATGCTCGGAGACATCTAAAAGACCGGGTGCCTACAGCACCAAATTGTACCCCACTTATATTCCCTTTATCATAATAAAGGTCAGGTTCTTTCACCAATCTCTAGGCAAGTGGACTGATGCATGTGTAATAAATTACAGAAATGCCCTTTGTGCCTCTATTATTTTGTGCAAAGCAATAGCTAAGCAAAGGGCACTCATCCACCCATGAGGAAAAAAAGTATAAAACGTAAGAAAAATCTTTATTCTCTCCTTATTGAATTTCAAAAAGAAGATACAGAAAAATCCTATTACCTTTATTAGCCCCGCCAAGGCCAACCAGATTCATAATTGGCAGTTAAGCACATATTTCCTGCCTTCTGGGTCTGCCTCCAATCCGAAGAGTGAAAGATCTTGCAATTTATTTCAATAAATGCAGTAACTGTTGACACACAAAGGAGGCATTCTTATGGCATTTGTTCATGGGACAAAAGTCTCAGTTGTACAGCTTTCTCCATCTTACCCTGACTGTAGGCAAACCACAGAATTTTGCTACTGCTTCTGAACACACCCAAGGTTCCTCCATTGCAAACACGTAAATAAAACCCTAATAAAAATACAGAGAAAAGCTGGACACACTTCTAGTTTCCCAGTTCTGAGTGGCTATTGCAACAGTAATACCCAGAATTATGTATACATTCACAGAAATATGTACAGTGTTTAAGTACATAATCTTTTTTTCCCTACGATTTTTTGCAAGATTTCGGATTAATGAACATTTAGTAATCTCAATATAAATCAGAGGGAGTACTCAGAGGAAAAGCTGTCCTGATGCCCTATTGTGTTTCTGTCTATATAATGTTCTCTACTTTTTATATTCAGTTCTCACTCTAAATTGCTATTTAACAAAAGGCAAACTATTTTTTTTTGCATTTGTTTGGGGGTTTTTTGACATGAATTCACCTAAGCATGAGAGGATATAACGAATTAGTGGCTCCCTGTGGATATAAGTGATTCTCCCAGATATGGAATTTAACCGAAAAGATCTTGCTGCTACAATCAAAAGGGAGGTTACATGTCTATATACTTTCTGCGCATTAAGAACACAAGTTCTAATACAGGAATCCGAGTTGCTAGCCACAACATTTTATTGTGTGTGGATTGTACTGGATGTGGAAGGGCTCAATACTAAATGTACTCCATTAAATGGTAGAACACTGTTTTGCAGACATTATTGTTGTTGGTTTGCTTGTAAAGCTTTGCCTAACCTCATTTTTGTTTTCAGCTATTTGATAAAACAAGGCTGTAGGATACCATCATAAAGTTCTCAACCATGTCTTCCCACTGAAGAAAGAAACATTCTTACTAAGCTGCCTCATGCTTAACATCTAGTTTTCTAACCATACAGGAATCCACCTGGCCAGGCCAGTGCAATGTGCAAACGGTAGCTTCCACAAAGTCTGTATAGACCAGTTAATCAAAATAAAAAAACATCACTGTATTGTTTACAATTCTCCATCTGCAAATGCAAATAACACTGGCCAAAGTATAGGAAGTGTTTCCATAGATGCACTGTTTACACTGCAAGTCCTTCTTCGACTTCACCGTGAGCACCCAAGGCTGTTGTGGTGTAGTCAGGAATTGCAGTATTGGACTCTGAGTCCACTACTACTGTTTAACTAAATGCCAACTTGTTTCCTCCTTGGAAAAAGAGAGAAAGAGAGTTGGGTCACTTTACTGATCAAGTAAAGGGATGACTACAACTATCAGCAAGAGCCACCCTTGGAACACAACAGGTGTTTAATAGGTCATAAAAATATTACATAAATGATTAAAACACGGCCCAAAAATCCATAATTGAGATACAAAAGGGAAGACTAAGTTATTGCTATGTGATTAATGTTTAATTATACTGGAAATGAACCATTAACCACAGTATTTCTGGCTGCAAATACATAATACAGAGAGAAATTTCCTGAAGTAGCATTGATTAAAGTTGGAGGTGAAATATAATAAAGACAAAGGGAAACAAATTTACAGCATATTGAGTTTCTGTGGGAAGTTTGAGCAATGATTCACTATTGTAAACAGAGATTATTTACAGTAGCACACTGTGAGAAGCAATAGATCTGACATAATTAATACAAGGACATAGCCTTTGGTCACAGAGGAAGTTCACATGCATCCAAATACCAGGCTTCCAGCAGGCTCCCCTCAGGGCAGGGACTGTGCCTTTTTCTGCCTGGCAAATTCTTAACCCATCAGGAATAAATAAATAATAATAAGATCACATGGCAAAGTTTTTATAATAATCTATGTAACACTGAAAGAGGTAAAGACCTCACTGCTTCAGTCAGCTCTGCAGGAAGTTTCTCGCTCCCAAGGAACACCTTCCAGGCAGGTATCAGTCCCGGGGATGAAAAACCTGACCCCACGCCTAGCTCCTGTTGACATTGCTGCGCCTAGAATTTAACTCAGTTCTTCCAGGCTATTCATTTAAGCTGCCAAAGATGGAAGCCCACAGAAAACTAGGGCCCTCTCCACCTAGCTAGATTTGACACTAAGGCAGAGAAGGTTGAGACTGTGGCTTCTACAAGTTTTAGAACAAGAAGCAATTGAAGTATAGGAAGGATGTTTCCAGAACAGTTTTGCTACCAACAAGAAAAGAAAAGGACAGCATAAAAATCCTATGTGTGTGTGTCTGGCAGGAGTCCACAAAGCCTTGTTCTTGGAAGACATTCTGAGAAAGCTAAAGAGGCATCCAGCAATTCATTAAAAATAATGTATGCAGAGTAATAGGTTATAACTAGAAATGTCTGAGAATAGAAGCATAGATTTTTTTTTTCCTTTTGGGCTTGTACTTTATTTTTGAGATGAAGAATTGCGTCCACTGTCACTGTGAGTGACAACAGTCCAGCTAATAAGTATACAAAAATTATTAAAAAGGTCATATTATAAAGGGACATGTATTGTCTCCCCTATTCAGCCTGCTTTCTGACACATTTTACTTCAGGCAGGTAGCATTGGGCAGGCACTCAAAATCTGTCCTGGGTGTTGTTCCTACACCAAGAGACACTTGAGTTCAACAGCATCATTGCTAAATAAGCTGTCCCAATCCCCCATTCATCATTTTGTATCAGCTAATCATGCTTCTTAAAGGAACTTACATTTCATGTAGTGTCCCTGTAACAAATTACTGAAACTCAATACCCGCATTTCTGTTTGAGTATCAATTTATTAGAAGGGACAAGGTCCAGTTTTGAAAGGTTTCTGACATTCAGTAGACTCCTCCAACTCACCCAACTGTAAGGTAAAGGACTGTGAGACAATAGCTTTTTATTTAGATTTTAACTAATAAATAAAGTAAGATCCTTAAGTCAGAAATGTCAGTATTCCTACACTACCTCAGTTAGGAAAGATAATGCGACATGAATACAGACACTAGTGAGAATGGTTATAGACTAGTCTCAAAATAATGGTTTAATGACTGACAGAACCAGACCTCAGGGAACTATCACGAGATAACAATTACCCCACCTCCAGGGCATCAGTGCAAACACAGCCCATGTTTGTTTGCAAGGGACTAAGAATTAATTTAACAACTAATTGTTATTCAGTGGCTTTTGTAAAAAGGGTCGCTGGTCTCAGTCACTTTCCAGTGACCACATTACAAAACACAGCTCTGAGAGAAACTAGTAAGAACCTGGTCTCATCAGGAAGGTCAAAAGAAATGGAGTGAGACGTTCTTAGTGAGGTATGGGGCTTCTGCACTAGGGGACACTGGCAAGGAGAAGCGCAAATAAACACACCAATATGGGCACTGTGTTGAAGATGTAAAAGGTACTGTGAATCTATTTGTCAGCACATTTGTAAATTAAACAGTGATGGGGTATCACTACAGACGATATGCTGAATTACTGCAATTCAGTTTCTAAATATTGGCCTAACTCCATTAAAGTAGGTGTTCATAAAATACGTCCAGACAGCTTTGGAAATGTTCTAAATTTGACTGATTCTGCTATTCTTGAAAAGTCTGGGTTTCACTGGGAAAATGGAAAGGCTAGCCTGAGCACTGATGAACACTTCGCCCTAACTTGCCTCAACTTACACATTATACAATGTGCCAATTTGTAATGAGTAAGAGGGAAGCATTAATACAATAGTAAGCAGAGACCATAAAAGAATAATCTAGTAGCTGAGAGACTTCATTAATTATTATTTTTACTTCCAAAGAAAAGAAACGAAATTGTCCAACTAGGAGATTATGGAGGTCAGTTTCTTCACTGTAGACTAACACTGTGGAAATTAATATTATAATCATAAGGTTATAACCTTTTATTTTAAATTGAGTTAGCAGAAATTAGACAGGAATAATCATCTTCCTCTATTTTCTTGTTGTTATGCTACAGAAGGGTGGCATATACCTGTAGTTTGGTCTTCTCAAACCAGAAATGTGAAAGTAAGAATAGAGGAGAAAAGGAAGTGGATGGAAAATGTGTCTGGTGTGACCATTCTAGACACAACTGTGTCAATGGAAGTACTCTCATTCCTGCAGCTTCAGGTTATCTTTGCATTATTGTTCTTCTTCAGCACCAAAAAGTAGCAGCATAAATATTTTTACCTTCTCAGAGAAGGGGAAGCAGCCTGTGTGGCCTGTAGAGACAACAGTGTATCTTCCCCCCTACTGTAATAGTCTCCTTAACATTTATGCAGTCATGAACAGGAACAAGATAAAAAGTTTTAGGTGGAACAAAGAACCCAGAAGGCCTTCTCCAGACACCTTTCCAGTGTCCCAACGTATAGGCAGCCAGGACATAAAGGCCCTTCTATATTCACCTTTAGTGATGGAAAGTGCTGGGTTGGGCAAGATGGTTCTTGCAATCTGTACTTAGGTATGGTGAGCAACAGCCCCCCAGATTAGTGGGCAGAAGAGAACAGGACTGCTGACACTGTTCTCTCCCTGTCTTTCCTTTTTGGGAAATTTCCTTCTTCAAAGCAATAGCATTTTCCCGTTTATTGAAACATATGCTCATTGTTGCCCCTTTAACAGTAGAGCTACCTGTCTGCAAAAGGCCGTTAAAAAGCAAAAATAGAACTAGGTCATCTTTATGCTGCACATCAGTGTATGTGCATGGATGTTATTGATCACAGAAATTACATTTAAGAGGTTCTTAAAATAACATGGGGGGTAAGAACAGCAGCTATCCCAGTTGCCTTTTAAGTCTAAAGGTTGAAAATAAAATGGGAACATTACTAAAATGTTAAAAAGGAAAATAATGTTCCTTTTGTTACAGTATTTTCTATGTTCTAATTATGGAGAGATTTTCTCTTTCCTCTACTCTCATACCTAGTTGGCACTTCCTTCAATAGGTCATTATGTACATCATCAATAGAGAATATCAAAGAATGGGAGGATGGAGGAAGTCAGTATAGTTTTGAATGATCCTTAAGATTACTTTAGGATACTAACATTAAATGACATCTGGTAATATGATGTTCATTTCCTTACAAAACTGCAATTTACAATTAAGGAAAAGTCCTAGAAATAAGTCTCTTTCCCCAGAGTGGTGATAATTCCAGGAAAAAACGTACAGATGATACTCTTCCCCTGTTTCTCAGGATAGGTGCTGAAATTCACAATTTTAAGTGCAAAAAGGAAAGTATTTTTTTAAATCTATTTTTCCATTTCCTCTTTCTTCTTGTCTCTAGTGCCTAAGCATAAAACAGTGAGATTTATTTCACTCTGGCTGAAGTGTCATCAGCAGCTACGCTAGGAAACATTTATAAGTAATGAGAAAATTAGAAACATATAAATGGTTTGTGGCCAGTGTCAAACATCTGCCACACACTGGTTACAATGTCATGACTAAAGATTCTTGACCAGTGAATCCTGTAAGCTGACAATGTGTGCCTCTTCTCAAAACATAGCAGGGGGTTAAGTATGTTCTCTTCCTGGTGAGAACATAAAGCTCTGTAAACGGGATATATAACTTAGTCAGACTGCTGATCTGCAAGGTACCTTGATAACTGCTTTGCTAGGCTGCACAGTTAGGAGTGATTTACTTGAAAGAAAATGAGTTGGACACTTACCAGCTTTACATTTACTCTTCTAAGATATACTTAGTCTACTTTGCTTGCATTATTGTATTTCATATTTCACTTCAGAGGACTAAAGCAAATGAGGATGGGCTAAAAAATAGGAGAGATTTTAGGAATATATCATTTCCCCCCTCCCCAAAGATAGCATTTTCTTTTTCAAAAGAAGCTATTTTTCTAATCTTCTGTCTCACCTAGAACGCCTGTGCATATATTTGGATAAAACAACATTATGTAAATAGAAAATAATTTTAATCTAGCAATTATTGAAATAACAATGTGAAACACATCATAACTAAGCAGCTAAATGTTATGCTATTATTCTATATGAAGGGTCAGTCCAAATTACAAATGTTCACTTACATGAAGTTTGGTGTTGATAAAAAGAGAAGCATATATAGGACTCCAAAATACATCACTTTTGTTTCATTTTAGTTATTAAATGCTAACATCTGAAGATTCAAAGAATTAAATTCTTCCTTTTGGAAGACAGTGTCTCAGTATTCACTAAAAAACACAACAGATTCAAGAAACTAACCAAAATTAGCATCGGAAAAGGAAGCAGTCACACCTGAGGACAGGAAGGGCAGGTTTCAAGAGTGCTTGGAAAAATTATAACATGTTTCTACTTGATAGTTGAAAGGATCCAACCTGCATTCTTAGAGAAATGACTCAAGTCCCATAAATGTCATTATCTTTAAGAACTCATTCAAGGGATAAAGTTCTGTAAAACTACCAAAGCCAAAAGTGTGCTG
>VZTM01026315.1:1965-13103 GCA_013400555.1 Jacana jacana | reverse complement strand
AAGAGATTGGGATTTAACAGCTTTTCCACAAAGGAGTACTCATACGGATAGAATGGCAAGGGGAGATTGGTGATTCTGACCTTTTACTTTCAGTGATGTACTGGTGCTTGCACTACCCGCCAGATTCTGAGCTTCACAAGTGTAGTCACTGCTGTCTTCAACACTGAGGTTATGCATTTCAATGACTGCCACTGAATCCACAAAGGACATTCTGTATTTTTCACTGGGATGGATCTCAGTTTCACCTTTGTACCAGGTGACTTTGATTTCTGGAGATCCACCTATCTTGCATTCATACTTAGTGGAATCATGCTGTTTCACAAGTCTTGAGGAGTCTAGTTTCTTAATAAACCTTGGCGGTTCTGGAAAACCAAAAAGGGGAGATGATTCTTTAACCTGGGCTAATTCTTTCAATAAGCAGGGAAATACATAACAGAAAATGTAAACTTTAGGGACTTATGCAAACATTCTAATTTTGCAATCACCATTAATTTTCTTTTAGATAATTTCAACTTGGTCCAAGATCTAGATTAGGAAGGAAACAAGTTCTCCATCTGTGTTTTGGTTAGTTTCTCCTTACTTTATTATCCCACTCTGCTTTTCCTTCTATGGATTCAGTACAGATCAGCTAACATGGTTTTCTCTAAGTAAAATCCTCTTGCAACACACTAGCAATCAAAATGCATGATGGAATTGCAAGAATCCAAACAGTTCGGCCAAGAAATATTATTAAGAGCATTTATACTGAGCACTATAGCATCTGCTTTATATCTTAATATGTCATTAACAATTGATATAGTCAATAAATGTATCTGCATTAGAACCCTTCACACATTTACCGCAAAGCCAAACATAAAGTTGAATATTAGGAACAAAACTCAAAGAGCCTAGGCGGTAAACAGAAGAGGCTCAAGATAATCATACTGAGTAGAATTATGGAATGGTTGGTATTACAGAAATCAATGTTAACTGCTTGTGCCTGAAAATTAAACCGGATGGTTACATTTTGTTCTATAAGGAGAAAAAGGAGTGGAGGTTTGGCACTTTTCATCAAAAGTACCATAGAGATGATTCAGAATCACAAGACTGATTGCTCATAGATCAAAGATATAACTAGTGAAACCAAGAGGTGGTAACGTGGGCACAACAAATCTCTCTGCAAAACCGGAGGAAGTGCCTCTTTGTGCATCTGTCTGTAAAGTGTAGGAAGAATATCTATTCTATTGCAGGTTATTTCAACCTGTGGGACATTTGCAGAACATCCTATGTTGTTAGTAACAAAACTTCCTTAGAGTATCTAAAAATAGAAATGATGATTTGTTAAGACAAAGACACTTGGAACCTTAGTAATTTACTATCAGATTTCACTTTGATAAAGAGTTGATTATCTTTCCTCATACTAACTGTTGCTGAGTAGTCACACTAATGCCATTCCTTTCCAAAACTGAAGACATACAAGTTAATAAGGTATATATTTAGAACATAAAGCAGTTTCTAGGACCTACAGCAGTAGTTAAAACTATAGATTTGGAACATTAGATGTTAATGTGGGAAAGTTAATAAAAAACTTGGTTGAATAAAAGTTCGTAATTCTACAAAGAAATGGCAGTATGTCATAGAAATGAGACAGCATCTGCTCAAGTTAAACACATACAAATCAATGCACACAAATATCTTGCCCTTCTAAGTTCTGTAGAAACTGGCTAAAATAAACATCACTAATTTTACAGGCTTGGGAAAACTGTACAAATTCTTGAGGACTGAAGTGAGTGCCAGTGTAAGCTTAGGATCAAAAAAGAAAATAATAATCCTGGGGAAAAAATAATTTCAGCATTTTACAAATTGAAGAGTTGAAGAGTAAGAAAACAAATAAGGTCCATTGGGATCATTTTATGAATGGTAAATTAAGTCAGACAAACCTATTACTGTTATCACTAACAAAAAACAGAATTGTGTTTCTGGTGGAAACAAGTTTTAAATCTTTTAAAGAAGTTATATTTCTTGCTGCGATCTTTCAATTTTTTTAAAGTCAAGTGACATAATAACAGCATCGCTCCCTGCCACTAAATTCACAGGTAATTCAGTCTGCTACAATCTTCCCACTTCCGGCAAGAAAAATCCATATGGGTAGAATATATTCTAAATACATATAATACATTTGTCAAGCAATTATTACAAAATCTTGCTAGTGGTAGTTCAGCTTCTTGTGCTTTTTCTCAGAGAGTAAAAGTTGCAGTGTTTACTGTTCAAATACTTTTGTGGTTTTTTTTCTCCAAAATTCATGCAAAGGGGGAAAAAAGAAAACACTAAACTAAACTATGACATTTGAACTCATACATAATTTAAGTTGTGATTTTACATTTGTTCTTTTATAAAATCAGCAAGAATAAGATACCCGGAACAGCTATAATTAAATCCAATTATCCCACCTACATTGAGGAAATTACACTAATACCCAAGTGTCACTTGTACCAAGACAGTTTGATCTGGTCATAAATTTAGATCATTGAAATGTATATGATCCACAGACTATGTAGAGAAATTAATCATTAGCAGAATGGCTATTTGTCACAAAGTCTGCCCTCACATCCTCCAATTTTGCTGTCTAGAACAGGAGTTTTCAATGCTTTCTGCCCGTGAAAGATTAAAACTATTTGCAGGAACCGCATACCCCAAAAAAATACATTTAAGTCTCATAAGTGACCTGAGTTTCTCTGTTACCTTGCCCTCCCCTGGACAATTTAGTGAATGTCACTGCTGGATAAAGACTTAAAGGAGCACAGATTTTGCTGGCCAACAGGGCAATTCATAAAGGTGCAACGGGGTATTAAGTCAGAATTAACATTTCAATAGAAGAATCCCTTTGATAAGAAAAAATTACATGCTACACCAGACCAGAAGAAAGACGAATAAATATTTAAGTATTACAGGAAATGAAATAAGACATCTCATTGTAGCATCTTGTAAAGGTTATTAGTCTTACACATGTCTTCATTCTTGGCTTTATTTTCCAGGTGTCTGCCTTGAAAAAAAAAAAAAAGCCTCATGAACACTAAAACTCACAGCAATACCTTGTACAGCCAGTTGAGCTGCGCACGCATCCTTTCCAACACTGTTGCTGGCAGTACATGTGTAGAGTCCAGCATCCCCTTTACCAACTTTTAGGACTGTCAACCTGGCTGTGTTTTCCACCAAGGTCATCTTATAGTTGCCACCTGAGCGAATCTCTCTGTTGTCCCTGGTCCAAGTAATCCTCATGGGAGCAGAGCCAGTCACGTGACACTTAAAGGTGGCACTTTCCCCTAATGCCACATCAATAGATACTGGCTTGATGTCAAAGAAAGGGGGTTGTAGATGTTCTGCAAAGAGGAAAGCATGGCAGAGTTCATCACCAGACCCTTCTCAACACACAGTTCACTCTACCATGCCCATGCTAACTGGCCACCATACAATGGGCAGAGTGGGGAAAAGGGTGAAGAAATAAAAGAGCAAAGACATACAAAAGTTCTTTGTTTAAGTTTGAGTTACAAACCTGTAAGGAGAAGTTTGGCGCTGGAAGACGCAGTCCCCAGAGCATTTTGGGCTGAGCAAGTATATTGGCCGCAGTAAGCCATACTAGTTTCCAAGATCTGGAGAGTTGCAACATTGCTTAAGAAGGCCGATTGCACATTATCACTGTCACTTAAGAGAACCCCATCCTTGTACCAAGACACCTGGATAGGCTCTGAGCCATTTATGCGGCAATCAAACGTCACTGGGGCACCAACCGCCTCCTGAACATCTTTCAGTTTTCTTGTGAATGTAGGAGGAAGCTGACGTTCTGCAAAACAATAATAATCACCACTATAAGTAGGAAGCCACCCTGCCAATGTAGAATTAACTAACCCTGAAATTAATAAGAACCCCTTTCTGTAGAAAACAAAGAGTTCCTACAAACTACACCAAGAAAGAGTGGCCCTTGGCCCATCACCTTTAACAACAAGTAAAGCTGTGGAGGTGGCGAAGCCAACGCTGTTTTCTGCTTTGCAGATATATTCTCCAATGTCAGTGTCCTCCACGGTGGAGAATGCCAGCGTTGCCACATTATTCTTGAAGTGCATTTTGTAAGCCTGTGTTGATCTGAGCTTGGTGTCATCTTTGTACCAGGACACCTTGATTTCTGGTGCACCACCAATCTGGCATTTTAAGATCAAGGGCTCGCCAACCTTCACCTCCACACGGTCCAGGTGCGTGATAAAATATGGTGGTTCTAGGGAAGGAGAGAGCACGGTGAGCAGAAACAAAGCATCACTGGAGTGCCTGTGGGGAATCAGGGGTGATGCATACCTAAGATGGATACAAGGCTGTGGCAGACATCCCCACCAGCCTCATTTGCCACCTCACAGGTGTATTCGCCTTCATCACTCTTGGTGCTGTTGAAGATTTCAAGAATGCCAGATTTGTCAGTTGTTGTAACACTGCAGCGTGGAGACTGAGCAATGGACATGCCATTTCTTTTCCAGGTGACAGAGATGGGAGGAGTGCCTATGTAGCTGCTTTCCAGCACAATGGACTTCCCCTGCTCCACACTGAAATCACTTAATTTCTTCACAAAGACTGCAGGTTCTGTGGGGAGGCATAGATCAGTAGTGAGAGGGACAGATGTGGCATGGCTGCAGGCAGAGTGTGAAAGGAGACACTTGTGCATAACATGCACACACACAAACACACCTTTCACAAAGAGTTGAGTTGTATATGAGGCACTGCCAGCATCATTTGTGACCACGCAGGCATAGTCCCCACTGTGGCCTGGTTCCACGTTGTAAAGCTGCAGCTGTGCCACAGACTCATCCAGAGAGATGGAGCAGTTGCTGTCTGGCACCAGCTCCCTGATGCCTCGGAACCAGGTCACTTTGAAGGGAGTACTACCCTTGATGCAGCTGGTGAATGTCACGCTTGATCCAGGCAAAACTTCCTGGGGATCAGGTGTCTTCACAAAAGAAGGTGGTTCTAAGGATGATGCAAAGAAATGAAGAGGAGAAAGATGTTAGAGAGAGTTTGTGGAGGAGAAAAACTGGAGCAGGTTTGAGTCCAAAAAAAAGAGACAAAGAGGGAGAAAACAGAAAAGAAAAAAGATAAAAAGGAAAGAAAAATAAGCCATGAGAAACCAGAGGGAAGAGAGAAGAGGGAAGAAGAATTTTGTTGAAGGGGCTGTAGTACTCTTCCACTGACCTTGTACAGTCAAGAAAGCACTGCATTCATCAGATCCAGCCACATTGGCTGCCACACAGGTATATGGCCCTGTATCTGTGATATCCAGGGCATTCAATTTCAAAGCACAAACATTATCGAGGAATGAGATTTCATATTTTTCTCCACTAACAATCTCATTCCCATCGTGAAACCAGGCCACAGATATGGGGGGTGTGCCAGACACTTTGCAATCCAGAAGCACTGAGGATCCCAGTACTCCATTTGTTTCCTTTAGTTTTCTTGAGAATGAAGGAGGAACAAGACGATCTAAGTAGGACAGAACAGGAGAAAAGGAGGAAAAGTGTTGAGGGTTTTTTTAAGGGAATAGGAAAAGGGGAAAAAAGCTTCTTCTAAAGAGAAGTGTGAACAAAAAAGACATAGAGCTGACCTGAAACATCAACTGAAGAAGTGCAACTGCTGTCCCCCACCTCATTGTGCACCTCAAAAGTATACAAGCCCCTGTCTCCCCTGTCTGCAGAAAAGACTTTCAAAGTGGATATATTGTTGAAAAAGGTAATTTGGTATTTGCGATCACTCCTTAGTTCTCTGCCGTCTTTGTACCACTTAGTGATAAGTTCAGGTGTTCCTCCTACTTTGCACTCCAAGGTAAAAGGATTGCCAGCCATTACTGTGATAGGCTCGGTCTTCTCTAAGATGACTGCTGGTTCTGAAACAGGAAGGGAGGGGTGAGTGTGTCGTGAGGAAATCTACCCGCAAACCAGTGAGCACAGGATATAAGCAGAAAACAAAGGATGGCAGAGGCAGTTGTGCAAGATGTAAGATATAGTACCCATGAAGCAAGCTATACCCACCTAGGACTTGTAAAAAGGCAGAGCACTCCCGCATGCCAGCATCATTCTTGATCTGGCAGATGTACTTCCCAACATCAGCTCCCTCTGCACTGGCAATCTCAAGAGTTGCAATGTTGTCCATAAACCACATTTGGACATTTTCACTCTCTCTAATAACTTCACCCTTGTCCTTGAGCCAAACAACAGTAATTGGTGGGGATCCTTCCACCACTGCCTGGAGGGCTGTTGGCTCCCCGATGAAGATTGCAGTGTCACTCAGCTTCTTGGCAAAACGTGGGGGTTCTGATGGCAAAAACAAGGAAGCAGAGAAGGGTAAATCTTGCATGCCTGCTTGGAAGAGGGACAGCCATAAGGAGATCAAGAAAAGAGAGTAGTGCTGCTGTTGATTATCTAGCATACAAACCTTTGAATTTCACTGGGCAGGTGCAAGTGTCACTTCCCACCTCATTCATAGCTTTGCATTGATATTCTCCAGTATCTTGAGATTCCAGATTGAGAATATGAAGACTGGCAACGGAGTGTTTTGCTGTCACCTTGAACTTCTTGCTGCTTCTGACCTGCCTCCGGTCTTTAAACCAAGCCACCTCAAAGGGTGGAGTGCCTGCTATCTCACACTGAAGGATAACATCTGAGCCTTTAAGTGTGTCCACAGGGCTTGGCACCTTGCTAAAAACAGGTGGTTCTATAAAAAAAGAATCACATCATAATGCGTGAGCCCGATTCCCTGGGTGGGTTTCTGGATAGTAGCAGAAGGCAACATATTCAGCAAGGGGGCCTGCACTTATTCTTGTAAACCCATATTTAGCTTCTGAATATGTGGCCTCATCTCTAAAAAATGCTGAGCCTTGGTATCTCCCAGCAAGCCATCCCAGCTCTCAGAGTCCCAAGGGCAGAAAATGTGACACTTCTGCACCTGCTTAGAATAAGTGCTCAGTGCCCCTCCCCAAAACCCACTCTCCTCTCTTCCAGTATCACATTCCAGCTTTCCCTGCCTCTTCCCAGGCATGAAAGCTACTAGCAGTGAGGCTCAGCAACACAGCCTCCTCTTCCGTCTTAAATTTCATTCCTGCCAGGATCACTGTGTATAAAGAGAAGGCAACAGGATAGTTGCAATGTATGCCTGGCTTCCTCACCACAGCTGGTGCTTCATTTAGTCCATGTGATCTTCCCTTGTGATCTGACAAGCTTGCATTATTCAGCTTGCAATTGACTTAAATAGGGAGACAAGGGAATCCCCAGCTTAAACACCTCTGTGTTTGAATGTGAGAGCAACTGAAGAGACCCTGCCCCAGAAGCCAATGGCCATAGCAGCAGTTCCCTGTGCAGGGGGTTGTGCAGCTGGGAGCGGGACCAAAAGCCAAGGATTCTGATGGTGTGTGGATCCATTCTGCTAACCTTTCACTGTGACTGAAGTGCTGCAGCTGGCTGTGCCAGCAGAGTTATGGGCTTCACATATGTAATCACCGGCATCTTCAGTGTTGGCACCCAAGATGGTTAGCACCGCCACGGAGTCTACAAAGGACATGTGGAGGCTGTCGCTCGCCTGGAGTGCCTGGTCATTTTTGTACCACACCGTCCTGATCTCTGGTGTGCCACTGATTTTACATTCAAGTTGAACTGTGTCTCCCTGCTTCACAAACCGCAAAGCTTCAGGCTTCTTGATGAACTTGGGAGGTTCTGCAGAACAGAGTAAGTATGTAGAGAATGACAGTGCTTGCCATATGAAATCTTCAGTGCTGAGCAAGATTTATGGGGAGAACAAGAGTAATGGGTCACAACATAGTAAGCGTGCTGCAGCAACTGGCTGTACCACCAACTAGAGTTTCCTCTGCAGGAAGGATGCAAGATGGAGAAAAGAAGGCAAAAACAACAACTCAAACTATGTTCTGGCAACTCAGGACTCTGCTGCATCAGAACAGCTGAAGCTGTAAAAAATATGATGATGATTGCTCCACCCAAAGGAAATTTTGCTCTTACCTTTGAGGAATGAAAATATTCCCAGGCCAGCAGGAAAGATTTGACAAGCCCTTCACCCCCAGGAGCAACAGAAACACGGTAGGGATAGTTTCACTTGCTTACACATCTTTAAAGCGTATTTCTAAATGAAGAACTTAAGTGATTCATAGTCTAGATTAAATCAGCAACTCAGAACTCCAATTGAAAACTTTAGCAAATTTGAAAGAGTACCTACTGCTGGCCTACAAATGCAAGGTAGTTTTATTTACCATATTTATTCACCATTTTCCATAATGCAATCACTATGTGTGAATACGACTGTGACTGTAGTTCAAGCACTAATGACAAAGTAAAAAGCAGGGTTAGCGCAACTCTCCATACAAACTGCTGCACAAAGGGACCTTTCCGTTTGGAGATTTTGCAGGCATGCAAAGCTTCTACTATCATACA
This sequence comes from Jacana jacana, assembly GCA_013400555.1. Taxonomy (NCBI): domain Eukaryota; kingdom Metazoa; phylum Chordata; class Aves; order Charadriiformes; family Jacanidae; genus Jacana; species Jacana jacana. The sequence continues at coordinate 4,653 of VZTM01026315.1, read as the reverse complement.
GTATAAAGGTTGCCACATGGTACATGTCTGCCTTCTGGAAAGCTACTTTTAATATATTTCCAAACTGGAAAGGGTAGAATACGAGACCCAGTAACAAGGAGGTTTCTTTGCCCGAGAAAAAGAAAACACACCAATGAAGGTGACTTAATACCTTTGACACTGAGTTGGGCTGAGCAAAAGTCTTTCCCAGCTTCGTTACTAGCTTGGCAAGTATATTGGCCAGAGTCTCCTTTACCCACTCTGAGCACTCGAAGGTGAGCTGTATTGGCTACAAATGTGATATTGAAGTTTCCTCCAGTTCGAAGCTCCCGCCCATCCTTGGACCAAGTGATGTGCATTGGCTGGGCTCCAGTAACATGGCATTCAAAGTCAGCACTTTCTCCAAAAGGTACATCAATAGATTCTGGTTTGATATCAAAGACAGGTGCTTGCTTGGGTTCTAGAAACACAAGAAAACATTGTAATACTCATAACTTGAGAAAAAGCTAATCTAACAGACAGATACCATCATGCAAGAAATGGGAAGGGGAAGCCTATGATCCAGGCAAAAGTTTTGTAAGCCAACACACCTGTCACTGTGAGCCGAGCACTCGAGGTGGCAGTGCCCACAGCATTAGTGGCTGTACAGGAGTACTGCCCAGTATGATTCATCTCAGTTTGCACCAGTTGCAGCACTGCAACATTATCTACAAAGGATGTGTGCACATTGTGGTCCTCACTTAGCAGCACACCATCTTTATGCCAAGTCACATTAATGGGCTCTGAGCCATTGAGTCGACACATAAATTTAAGGGGTAAACCAACAGGGTGCTCGATGTCCTTTAATTTTCTTGCGAAGGAAGGCGGTCGTTTGCGCTCTAGAAGAAAGTAAGTAAAGGATAAATATGCCCCAGGAAGCAATTTTTTTCAGTTTCACAAGAGCAAAAGAATTTGTAGCAAGCTAATATAAAATCATCACCTTGAACTGTTAAGACAGCCTTTGTAGATGCAGTTCCTACACTGTTTTCTGCTATGCAGATATATTCTCCACTGTCATTGCTAACCACTTTGTTGAAAATGAGTGTAGCAACGTTGTCTTTAAAGAACACCTTGTACTCAGGAGTAGACCTGAGTTTTGTATCACCTTTGTACCAAGACACAGTGATTTCTGGTGTTCCAGCAACACGGCATTGCAGTGTTGTGTAATCCCCAACTGACACTTCAAGATGTTCCAAGTGTGTAACAAAATAGGGAGGTTCTAAAAAAGAGAAACAATTAGATAGGCTTATCATAGTGCCAGGCCTTGGAAAGCATACACTTGAAAGAACAGGCAAGAAAAAGAATCAAGGCAGCACACACCTAGGGTGGAGACTACAGCCTCACAAACATCTCTTCCTGCCTCATTTTCAACATGGCAGGTGTATTCTCCTGCATCTTCTTTGGTGCTGTCAAGTATTTCCAGGATGCAGGATTTCTCTGTGGTGGTGATGCTACACTTCTGAGATTGAGAGATGGTGTGACCATTCTTCTTCCATGTCACAGAGATGGGGAGACTGCCTGTGTAAGTGCCCTCCAAGATGATGGGCTTGCCAGGCTCCACATACTGGTCACTCAGCTTTTTCACAAAGACAGCTGGCTCTAATGAAGGATAAGAAGTCACAAATGTTGAGCATGGCAGGACAATGGGAGAGAAGGAAAAATATTTTTAAGTAAAAAGAGAGACGCAATCTTTACAAACCTTTTACTGTAAGGTGTGTTGTACAATTTGCCTTGCCAGCATCATTAGTCACTAGACAAGTGTACTCTCCACTTTGGAGAGGAGTTACATCATATAACTCAAGTTCCACAATGGAGTCCTCCAAGTAGATATTGCACTTGTCCCCTGGCACAAGCTCATTGGCTCCTTTAAACCAGTTCACCTTAAAAGGAGGGGTTCCTCTGATAACACATGTAAAAGTGATACTTGTGCCTGGCAAGACATCCAGAGGCTCTGGTGTCCTTTCAAAAGAAGGGGGTTCTAAACACACAAGAGAAAAAGAGAGATAAGACAGGCTGCTACAGCATAATCCTGGCATTTCCACATAGTGAAGACAGAAAAAAAATATCTTTATTTTCCAGTAATTTCCCTCAAGCTTATTTCCAAAAGACCATAGGAAATTTCAAGAGAGAAAGCTAAAAGAATTGTTAAGAAAGCTTCCTGATCCTCATATACTGACCTTGTACGGTCAATACAGCACTGCACTCATCTGCACCAGCTATGTTGGTAGCCTTGCAGGTGTAAGTTCCAGTATCTGAATTGCTGAGTGAATTCACTTCTAAAATACATAGGTTATCCGAAAAGGAGATTTGATATTTTTCCCCACTGACTAACTTTTGTCCATTTTGGAACCAGGCAACAGAAATAGGAGGTGAACCCGACACTTTGCATTCCAGCAATGCTGAGGAACCCAGGACACAAGGGGTTTCCTTTAGTTTTCTTGTGAAAGAAGGAGGAATGATTCGATCTGCATAAGAAAACATAATAAACCCATGGTTAGAGAAATAAGGAGGGAAGGAATGGTAGAAAGGAAGGAAAATATAACTGAAAGAAAGTATTTGTAAAAGATAGAAGACAAGCAACCCAACCAACCTAAAACATCAACTGATGCTGTGCAACTGCTTTTCCCCACATCATTCTGCACTGCGAAAGTGTATAATCCACCATCTTCC